>BMAO01020880.1:0-62445 GCA_019973975.1 Trichonephila clavata | reverse complement strand
TCAGTAGGCCATTAAAACATGCTAATCTCCACTCTGTTCAAATTTCTATTTCTAAAGATACAATTTATCATAAACTTTTGAAAGAATTTCCCTCTATCACAAAATTGCCTAATCCAAATCAACCAGTGAAACATAACACTGTTCACCATATAATAACAAAAGGTCCTCCTGTGGTAGCAAAACCCCGAAGGTTGGCACCAGATCGCCTAAAAATTGCAAAAACAGAATTTCAAAACATGATGCATCTGGGACATTTACGACTTCGAAAAGTAACTACGCTTCCCCACTTCATATGGTTCCTAAGAAAGGTACTTTAGATTGGAGACCTGTTGGCGATTATAGAGCGTTAAATTCTCAAACATTAAAAGATAAATACCCCATTCCTTGTATTGCTGATTTTACAGCTGAATTACATGGCTCAAAAGTTTTTAGTCGAATTGATCTAGTAAAAGCCTATCATCAAATTCCTATTCACCCAGATGATACACACAAAACGGCAATTTGCACTCCGTTTGGTTTATTTGAAAGTACACGAATGCAATTCGGATTGTGTAACGCATCCGCAACGTATCAACGTTTTATAGATGAAGTCACTCGTGGGTTACCTGGAATTTACGCTTTTGTCGATGACCCTTTAATTGCATCTAAAAATCCCAGGAACATTATTAACGTTTAAAAAACCTATTTTCAAAATTAGATGAATATGGTCTATGCATTAATGTATCTAAATGCATATTTGGTGCATCATCAATAGACTTTTTAGGCTTTAATCTGTCAGAAAATGGAATTAAACCTCTACCTGATAAAGTAAAAATGTATTCTAGATTTTCCTAAACCTAACACATTAACACAATTGCGTATATTTTTGGGCATGTTTAACTTTTATAGATGCTTTATACCAAAAGCCGCATACATACTTGCTCCCATTGTTAAGTTTCTAGAAGGACATACAAATCAAAAGAAATCTCATTCTAGTGTTCGCAAATCATCCGAACCATTAAAATGGAATGAAAACGCAGAACAAGCTTTTCTTGCAGCGAAAAACGCTATGGCAGAAGCTACCCTTTTAAGACATCCTATTCCAGGGGCTCAATTGAGCCTATGGGTGGACGCTTCAGATACTGCTATTGGAGGCACTTTATCCCCCAATTATCACAGGGGAAATGGGAACCAATAGCCTTTTTCTCCATGAAACTTAACAAAAGTCAGCAAAAGTGGTCGACTTATGACAGGGAACTATTTTCAATTTATTCGGCTATAAGAAAATTCAAGCATATGTTAGAAGGCAGAAACTTCACAATATACACTGACCAAAAGCCCCTAATTTATGCTTTTAAACAAAACCCAAATAAATGTTCTCCTCGACAACTACGCCACTTAGATTTAATTTCCCAATATTCTACCGACATTCGGCATGTGCAAGGTTCAGAGAACATAGTTGCTGATGCTCTTTCCAGAATCGAAATTGATTCCATTACTAATTCTCCAAATTTAAATTTTAAAGAATTTGCATTAGCACAGAAAAATGATCCAGAAGTTCAAAAAATTCTGCAGAATAATGAACCATCTCTTAAATTAGAGCTAAAACCATGCCAAACCTCAGATTGCTATTTGCTTTGCGATATTTCAACAGGAGTTCCACGTCCTTTCGTCCCTGCATCGTTTCGAAGAACAATATTCAACCATCTTCATAATCTTGCACATCCAGGGATAGTAGCTTCTACAAAACTCATCTGCTCTCGCTACGTGTGGCCTGGCATGAAAAGCCAAATAAAGCAATGGGTCCGGTGTTGTGAATCGTGTCAAAAGTCGAAAATCCAAAGGCACAATAAAACACCTCTAGGAACGTTCTCTCTTCCTGACGCTAGATTCACTCACATTCACATAGATATTGTAGGTCCCTTTCCACCATCTGAAGGTCATCGTTATCTTCTTACGATAATCGACCGCTTCTCCAGATGGCCAGAAGCAATCCCCATTCCAGACATGCAAGCAAAAACCATTTGCCGTGCAATTTTTGACACTTGGATCTCTCGTTTTGGTTGCCCATCTATAATCACCTCTGATAAAGGAACCCAGATGCGTTCATCAATGTATGCTGCATTTACTCGCATGCTGGGAACACAAAAGATAAAAACTACAACATATCATCCAATTTCAAATGGAATAGTGGAACGGTTCCATCGACATTTGAAATCAGCCATTAAAGCCCATGAGAATGACAGATGGTCCGAAATAGTCCCCATCATTCTTCTCGGCATTAGAACAACAGTTAAAGAAGATCTGCAATCTTCTTGTGCTGAAATTGTTTATGGAACAAACCTACGTCTTCCTAGTGACATGATAGATATACCAAACATTCCTTTTTGTGATAATTTCATCACTAATCTACGTCACAGAATGCAACAACTGAATCCTGTTGCAACATCTGCTCACTGCACTAATCGATTCTACATTCATCCTTCACTAAAATCATCATCTCATATCTTTTTGAGAATCGATCGTGTGCAACCACCTTTATGTCAACCGTATACTGGACCACATAAAGTTCTGTCCAGAACAGACAAAACTATCACCATTGACGTTAATGGTCGAAAAACTAGTTTCTCTAGATCGCGTCAAACCCGCACATCTTCTCTCAGAAACTGTGTGTGAAACTCCACCTTCAGTGAGCAAAAGTGAAAAAGATGATAAAATATCTACTAACAAAGAACCAATATATACCACAAAATCAGGAAGACATGTACATTTTCCAAAAAAACTAGCCACTTATGTTACATAATTTTTTTCTCCTTCTAGAAGAACTTTCAGTTGGAAATTTTTTTGTATTATATTTGTATATATCTTATTTACATGTTCTATTTTTTCTGTATATATATTATATTCAAATTGTTAATGTATTTCTACCAGTACGGATTCTCAAAAAAAAAAAAAGGGGGGGGGAGAAAGAAAATAATGTTTATAAAATTTTAAAAACTATGTCGTTCCCTTGGGCTGTTACCCTCAGTTACTGGGGGGATACTCTGTGGTAAACCCGACCATGGGTCCCTTACGGAATATGGCAACCCCTTAGAATAGTTTTGAGAATCTGGCCTGGCGGACGCAGAGCGATGTAAACACACGAAACCGATGTGTGGCGAGCACCGCAATAAATTAATATAGTATGAGAAATGTTGCCTCTTTTCACCATAATAGTAAAAAAAGTTTTAAAGGAAAAGTTTGTTTTATTCTTTTTAGCGCGTTTAAATAAAAGCTTGTTCTTAAAAAAGTTTTTTACTTTTAATTTATTAATTAATATATTTTTAATTAATTGCAATATCGGAATATAAATGGTCAAAACATGCATTGTCATCCAAACTAAACGTGTATACAAAATTTCAGCTGAATGGGTTGAAGATATCAGCTTAAAAATTGAGTTGTAAGATTCCACCCGAACAAATTACATACATACATACATACATACATACATACATACATACATACATACATACATACATACATACATACATACATACATACATTGTAAGTTAAATAAAAGCTTGTAAAAATAAGTTTTTCTTTCTTCATCTGTTGATTTGCCGCGATTAGAATCCTACGTTTCAAAATGAAAGTTTACGTTATATGCAGGGCCGCATCTACGTATGGGCTTAATGGGCTGCAGCCCAGGGCCCCCTGGGTTCTAGGGGCTCCCGTTGAAGATAACAATCCTAAAAAGATGTTTGTGCAATCAAAATAGTTATAAAATAATAAACCAGTAAAAAATACACTTCTGAATTACCGAATTCTGAATTACCGAAAATTTCTGAAATTACCGAATTTATTTTTATTTTTGAGAGCAAGAGCACAATTTACTTTTGTTCTTCCGTCTTACCACCGAATACGTGGAAATTAATAATTAATAGACAGAGGCTCTATCATAGGACGGTGCCGATGAGCATCGTGAACTTATACAAACGTAGTGACGCTTTTTCTGTAGCCATTTATTTTTGTGCAAAAGGTGCAATCAGGTTTTAGGCCTAAAACCGGATCTTACAAAGGATTAAAAAACCATAGCATAACATAGGCTTTGGGCTGCCCATAATGCGGGGTTGCAGGGGTGTACGTTAAGCCACTGAAGTGAAAAGGGAAGGAAATTAGCCAAAGAAAACGGAGAAACACAACAAGCAAATATTAATGAGGAAAATATGCAAGATCTCGATGATCAGCAGCCTTCTAAAAATATATATTGTTCAGACAGAGGACATCAGTGTTTACAAAATTTTGGGTTTGAGTTTAAAGAAGATATCAATCATTGGCATGGCCAAGTAATTTTAGCATGTTTTTCACGTTATATTTTACAATAATGCAACTAGTGAACTTTTTACTAACAGAAAGTAGTGTACTGTACCACTCCTCTAAATGTACTACTATTGAGCTGAAAAGAAATAATGACACAAATCTGTATCAGCACTATAAAAAAGCAAAAAACTAGCGAAATTCAGGAAAATTTGTAGGAAAATTCGAGAAAACTATTTGAAAATTTAAATATGATTCGGTTCATCTAGGGCACAAATGCGACCAAATGCCGAAAACCCGAGGTCAATTGGACGAGACTTTGTGTATTAGCATTACTCCTTTAGGACAGTGGTCTTCAAACTTTTTCAACTCATGGAGCCCCTACAACTTGAAGGTGTTTTCGTGTAGCCCCTGGAACAACTTGAACTAGAAAGTGTTTTCGTGGAACAACTTGAACTAGAAAGTGTTGTGACGGATCTATACGGTCTTACACTAACCTTCTCAATATTCTTTAAAGTATGTTATTTATTTCAACCACAATCTCCACTGGGAGCCAAACCGTGATTTATACAAATGAGATATATTATATAAGTTTGGGTTTCGCGAGTTAGTGTGTGAGTTAAGTAAAGTGAAGAGTTAGAAGAGTGAAGTTAAATGAATTGAAGTTCGGTAGGTCAACACGCAGTTGTTGACATTAGTAGATAGCAGTTACGTGTGGAGCTACGCCGAGAGAAGTAGATTGATATTGGTAAAAATTCCGTGTTACAGAGTGTGGATCCTTCTCCATTCTCCTATCCAATCGACAAGGAAGATATCATAACGACGGAACAGCCGATGATAAAAGATAAGGTCAGTGATTTAAAATATTGTGAATACGCGTACGTGGCTCAGCTGTGATTGTGCGTGTTTAAGCTTTCATAAATTCAGTTGCGATTCTGTTGTTCCGCTAGTAGTAATTCTCCTTTTCGTACTCCACTGTGTTTTGTTTCTCTTAAATTTGAATCGCGTGTTTATATCCTTCTGTGATTAATAAGAATCAATAAATATAGTGATTTGCAATTATGTCTCATGATCCATTAAATCCGCCTACACGTCCAGAAATATCTAATGATAGTCTTAGGGGTGTCTTAATGGTAGTCTTAGGGGTGGATTTGATTCACGACAGTGCTTTCGTGGAACCCAATTTCAAACACATACGTCAAAGAGAATGTTTCAAAGTAATATTTAAAAGTAAATTCAAAGTAAAAATAAATCATGTCAGAAAATCATGTAAAAGCAATGAAAAAGTTTTTGCATTTATCATTAAAAAAATTCCAATCTAATTTTGTTAAAATAATTTACTCATTTAAGTGTCACCTATCCATGCATTATATTTAATAACTGAGATATGTGCTTCCCTTTTTTCACACAGTTGAAGTCTAGATCTGTAGAGATTAAGTGCAATTGCATTACTTATTCTGAGTTTAATTTGCTTTTATACTTTGTTTTTGTAGCCCCTTACGTTGAAAATATCTTTCACTTAAACACAATGTTCTAAATGGCATAAAAATGTTTATAGATGTGTGAGAAATCCCGTGTATTTTGCTGAGAGAGAATTCGAAACCTAAAATTTAGAAGCTGTTCTTGCTTAAATTTAGATTTTAACATGAACTCTCTCTTAGGATGCTGTTCGTTTTTCTTCATTAGAGGTGTTGTTTTCTACAAATGTAAAAAGGTGCATTGTCCATTAGAAAACTATTCAGTTTTGCAAGACATTGTTCTAACTAACGAGTATAAAATTAACTCGTGGAACCCGAGAGAGTAAACAATAGAATATTCACAATCTAGTAGAAAATATATACATATAAATTTAAACATTTTATTATTCTTTTATTATTTTATAATAAAAGTTTAAAAAGTGCTGTAAAGTAAAGTTATTATAAATAAATAAAATTTTCAATAAATAGGGAGGGGGAGGCGATGCGTTTTAGATACTTATAACTTATAAACTTCATAGAAAATGTGAATCCATTTTGCATACTTATTTATTTCTTCTGGATTTCTTATTGTGACTTGTGGAACCCCTGAGTATGCCTTGTGGAACCTCAGGGTTCCGTGGAACATAATTTGAAGTTCAATGTTTCAGGATGTTCACCCTCAATGTAATAGAGACGAATGGGCAGTCAATTTGGAGAAAATAGCAATCGAAATTTAAACTATACAATTCATTTTATACAATTAAGTTTTAATCAGCTCCAGCGATGTAGTGGTATAGGTGAGAGCGTACCTGCCTTTTTTGCGATCGGTCAGAGTTAGAGTCGCACGATAGAATTGCTTTTTTTTTCAATTCATTTAATTATTTTTTTAACTAAATAATTTTTCTTATCAAATATTTTATATAATTAAAATATATTTGTAATAATAAATATCATAAACTGTTTTACATATAATAAAACTATTTTTTATAAAACTATTTGAAAGTATTTTATTCTTTGAAATACAAAATACTTATATAAAATATCATTTAATATAATATATTTTATAAAAAAATATTTTTCATTAATAATGCTATAATAATTAATAATATAACAATAAATTAACGTTATAATATATTTATTAAATATAATTTAATATTTATATAATTTTTTAGTAGCTGTTTTAGTTCTTAAAATATAAAATAATTACATAAAATATTTAATAAGCCTTTTTTAAATAAATTTATTTAATTGTAAAAATAACTAAATGAATTGAACAAAAAAAAAAGTCGATCGCGTGACTCGAACCCTGACAGACTGCGCGTACACTACCGCCTATGCTACTGCATCGCTGGAGCTGAATGAAACTTAATTGTATAAAAGCTAAGTATGAATTTCGAAGGCTATTTTCTCGGAACTGACCGTCTATTCGGTGCTATTATATTGACGGTTAAGCGCCCAAAAGGAATATTACTATTACACAAAATCTCGTCCCCAAATGAATTTCCTTAATCGTTCCCTCCCCTCGTTAGATAAACAGTTAAAGGAGCAACTAAGAAAATATACACAATATAATATTACCACAATGCCCTCAAACATATTGCGGTTGTACAGTATTTGGTTATAAGAGGTTTAGCATTTAGGAGGTACCGAGGAAATTTTTGATTCTCCTCATAATTGTAAATTTATGGTGCCCTGGAACTGCTAGAAGAGAGTTCGACACATTCATTCGTGAACATATTGAACAGTGAGAATTACGACCAAAATCGTTAATGGACTTATCAAAAACGATAAATTAGCAAAAAATCGAGATCATGGGCAAGCAAATCATTAAAATAATTACAACTCAAATAAATAACGTTTACACAAAGTATTATTCAATGGTGATGAATTCAACACCAAATTTGTCCCACAATGACCAATTTGCTGTTGTACTACGATATTGTTTTCCTTGAAAAGTGTATGAAAGATGTGTCTCATTAATAAAGATTAGTAGTCACGCTGGATTATACTTATTTAATTATCAGCAAGAATTTTTAGAAACAAATGGACTGCTATTGGATAATTGTAGTGGGCAGACATTTGCCAACGCTGTCAATATGTCCGTTCGATATAATGGTGTGATAGCTCTTCTAAAAGAAAACTAATAAATTCGCTAATTATATGTGTCGTGTGCTGCATATTCTCTTAGTTTGGTTGGTGCAGAATTATTTAAGGTTGAAACTGAGATAGTGAACTTCTTCGGTTTAGTGCAACAAATATATGTTTTCTTTTCTGCTTAGACCCGTACGTGGGAACATTTAAATCGTGAAATCAAAATGAAATTTACCTTAAAAAGTTAAGTCAGATCAGATAGTCTTGTCACTACGATGCTGTTGAAACCTTAAAAGATAATTATGGTAATAACATGAATATTATTAAAACATTTAGTGACAATGAAAATAAAAAAATTTATTTTTGAAAAAACGCAGTAATTTTTTTTAATAAATTAACAAAATTCGAAACTGCCATTTCTATTATATTTTAGGAAGAAATTTTTGAAAGATTTAATTCAGTTAACAAAAAGTTACAAACTCCTGGTTTGGACATCTGTGAAGTAAATAAGTTAATTATGTCAATAAAAATGTTTATAAGCAATGTACATGAATCAGATCAAAATCTAAAGGAGTATCAAGACGCAGCCAAAAAATTAAGTCCTAGTGTAGAAACAGAATATAGCGATGTGAACAAGAGATAAATTTGCAGATAAATCGACAAAAAAAGCTCTGTATGGGGCAAAGAAATTTAAAAGGGACACGCTTATTGTTTCGTTAGATAAGCTAACCCTTGATTTAAATAGAAGTCAAGTACATGCAGAATATATTATTTAAGTTTTTGATGGATTTGAAAGATCAAAGTAAGAACGTCGACCTGGAGATTGTACTCCCTATTCAGAAGACGTAGACCAACATTAAGTAAATGAAGGTGTTCAACTCAAAACTTGTCTAAAATAAAATGAGCTGTCCTATACTTGTAGTGATATGTTAAATTTAAGTTTGTAAAGAAGCTTGTTGACGTTTTTCCAAACATGAATGCAGTTTTAAAGATTTTTATAAAGCTCCCTAGTTCTAGTGAAACAGAGCGTGCATTCTCTAAAATATCCTATTTTGAAATATAGGACAACAACGACAAATACTAGACTTACTATTTATCATTTCTTTCTATTAATACTGATCTCACTAAAGACTTAAAATGCGATGAGCATATAAAAGAATTTGCAGCACAAAAGTGTACAAAAGTTTTTTTGTAAATTATCTTATTGCTTATAACGAATTTAAATTGTTTGAAATAAAAAAAAAACCTTTAAGCGAGAGTTTTGTATATTTAAAATTTTCCCCCACAAAAATGTTTTTAGGAAAATGGCAAAATTTTTATTTATTTAGGGGGCCCCCCAGGTATTATTAGCCCAAGGTCCCCAATGGTCTCGGTCCGGCCCTGGTTATATGTGTACATGAAGTCACTTTTTCATTACAAATTACACATATAACCATTTTATTCCTTTCAATCACACCACATTTATCAAACCATTCAGCTTGAGATATTCTGAGGCTTGTATATCTTGTTTTTAATTTTTTGACCGCCGTCGTAATATTGGGCTACAATTAAAAATATTTATATTTAAAATACAATATTTTGAGAAGAATTATGTATTAACATACTTAATAAAAATACACATTACTTTTAAATGCATTCGAAATGGATGCCACGAAGTTCAACCCTGTTGTTGACTGGTACATACACGCCTTAAATTATGAGCCAAAAATTGCTAGCATTGAGAATAACAGATGCCCATTGGCACCTCATAAGGTGAAACAGAGAGGGAATGATATGAAAGTCTCTGCAAACATAACTGAACATAATCTTACAAAAGTGCATTTTATTCGAAGTAAGTGCTTTAAATATGGGAATTTGCTTTGGTTTGTCGATTTTTTTCAACAAACAAAATGTGAGTAAAATTATACACTTTATTTGATATTTTAAAAACACTTTTGCTTTTAAAGCCAACATTTAAATTACTGTTGTGTCCATGCAGTGCTTGAAAAAATACAAATAGAATATAAATAATCCACACAAATTAGAAAATCTAAATAAACTCGCTTAAGCAGACAAATAGTTTTATAGCAATCGTGGGGCAATTAAAAAGCTTGCGCGGTTTACTGTATTATCCATGCGTCATAGGTTTAACATCAATTGTCTAAAATTAGGACGTGAAACTCACGAACAATCCACGAGCCAATCAGCAACCACTCTTTAAATTTGATCATTAAAGACGTGGCAAAAGTATCCTTAGAAGCCTGTAATTTTTTTAAAATTTGGTTAAAAAAATTATTTTTTCAACTTTTTGGAGTTTTTTAATATCAAAATAAATCACGGACATAACTCTAAATTCAATGGGAAAGCCAAATAGTCTCTTAAACTCTTAAGGCAGGCATGTCAAACACGCGGTCCCCGGGCCACATGCGGCCAGCCAATACATAGGTTACGGCCAGCGAAAACATTTTACAAAATTTTAAATATCAATCCTTAAGGATATCTTCACATTTTGAAATATTTTCTAGTAAACATTTTCTAAAAATTTATAACATATTAACCTATTATCTATTCTTGATTTAATTTGTTTTATTTAATAAAAGAAATAGCCTTTAAATGTAAATTATTTTTTAATATTTTATTAATTGTTTTCCTTTAATTTTACTACAATAAATTAATTTTTATTGAAATTCCTAAATACATTTGAGAATATTATTTCTATAGATAGTTCTACGATTCCTCGTGTGTGAGAATTTTAATTCTCTTTGAAATGTACAATTATCGAGAGAGAGGTGAAGAGCGTGACGTCAGAGGCAGTTGCAGATTTTTTTTTAGTTTTTTTTTTTAATTTGAAATCCAAATCAAGACAAAGTGTAATGTTTACTCCATGGTTTGTGAATGAAAGTGGATCTTGGTTTTTATTCAATACTATTCTATACTATTTCTGGGAAACACTATGTGGTGCAAAATATGTATCGATGAGATTGATTCCCCTGCTAACGTAAAAACGACGCAGTCATACATCACAAAATTCGACGAAGAAATATTAATTTTGAATAGGAAGCATGAGATGATCCAGCGGAAAATCCTAAATTAAAATTCTAGGCAGATTTTAAATACGATTGATCAAGCAATTAATGCCTTGGAATGTAAATTTAACTTAATAAGTACTCAAAGCAATTAGTTAAAAAATTTCCAATACATATAACTTTTTTTAAAAAAAATATATATTTCTAAAATTAATTAAGTAAATGCTAAAAATTTGAAAACACTACTGACCGATGGAGAATCAGTGGAAATAAACTAGCTTGATCTAGGACAGGCACACCTAACCCGCGGCCCAATTGAAGTTTCTAACTGTCTATATTATTTTAAACATTTGGACTATGGACTGTTGAATTAGAAAAAATTATGATTTGTGATCCATCCCCACATCACCTCAGTGCAATTTTTTTCCGAAATATTTTTTTCCCTCCATTTGACTTCCAAGCAATAAGAAAATAAACATTTGGCCATCGAACAGGAAAAAAAAGTCGAACAGTGTAATAATTACACAGCTGTTCTTTTTTGCTTAATTGCCTTTTTGCATCTGTTATAAAAAATTTTAAAACCTAAATCTAAACCAATTTTATGCAGACATTCTGTGACACAAGTAAAAATTTGAAGTTGTTGCACAGTTAATTGTTATACAACGTTTCGTCTGATCGCAGCACAAATCCACTACAGATAAGAACCTGGTAGGTTAAGAGATATTCTTCCGCCAATAAGTGCAATCAGGTCAACTTCCAACTTTGTTGTGATTGTGTGATCCAGGTGAAAGGTAAACTTACTTATCAATGATTATCGCATTTATTTCTGTTAGAAATTTATTCGTCGTGGCTGAAAGAAAAAAATTAAAAAGATGAAAAGAAAACTTGAAGATGGAAATAGACAATTTCAGAGTTAATGTGAAAATTTGTACTTTTTTAATCATGTAAAAGACAATGCTGTATGTCTGATTTGTGTCGTCATTGAATTTCAACTAAAAAAATCATACAACCTAAAAAGACACTATGAGCAAAAGCATGGAGAAATTGATAAACTTAATATTTGTAAAAGGAAAGAGCTAAGTTACAATCTTTGAAGAGCAGTGTTTGACATCTCAACAATATATATTTTATAAGTAAATTGCCGAATCAAATGGTATTGTCAGTGCTAGCTTTTGAGTATCCCACAATATTGCTAAAATTATATATCAAAAGCTGTCTAACTGGCGCAGTTGAGGAAATTTGTCCAGAGAAACTGAATCTATTTACTCAAATTAGTCTGAAACGTCAAAATGTAAAAAAAGATAGAAAACATTTCGAGTGAGATTTGTCAATAGATAAATATAAGTACAATATATCTCACTGGCTTTGGATGAAACGTCAGATATAAATGATACTGCTCAACTTGCTATTATTATTAGAGGTGTCGATAGTCAAATGAATATTGCTGAAGAACTACTCGAACTTATGAGTTTAAAAGAGAGATGTCATAAATTGCGCGTTAAGTCGTCAGATAGATTTGAAAAATCTTGTAGGCATTGCGACAGATGGAGCACCTTAAATGGTTGGAAAAATGTTGGTACTATTACATTAATTTTCGATCGCATACAGTGGCGCACACAAGGAGGGCAGGGGAGGGAAGAGACTCGGATCCGGAAAGCCCCAAAGCCCTTGACTTTTTTTCGATTGATTATAATCCTATGTATGTAGTACGTAAAATGTAAATAAGTATTTGTTATTAATAATTAATTTTATTAATTAATGCTAATTATCCATTAATTAATTAATTTTTACTCCCCCCTCAAAATTGACAAAATCAAAAGAATATGTTTGGCGGCGAATTGGAGCATTGTACCAGAATAGTGGATTTTCGACCCTGGCTCCCCCCCCCCCTCCTTGAAAAATTCCTGTGTGCGCTACTGATTCCATAAGAGCTTTAAAAAACAGTTCATATGATTTTGAAATGTTCACTTGTCATTGTTTTTTGCACCTCGAGAATTAATGTACACAAGTGTTAAATATGTCTCATGGGATGAAAGTTGTTGTCAAGGTAATTAATCCAATTAAAAGCAAATCATTGAAGCATCATCAATTTCAAGAATATTTTACGGAACTGGAATCTGAATACGGAAATCTCATTTATTACACCAAAATTCGGTGTTTAAGTCGCATAACTTTCTGGTGATCCATGGTTTCTAGATGTATGTTTTCAAACAGATATAACAATGGAACTGAATGAGCTAAACCAGAAGTTACAAGGTAAAAATAAGCTTCCGCTTGATGAAAATCAATTGCGTTCAAGCAATTTGCTTCATTTCCCATTGTTAAATAATTATAAAAATGACCTTAAAAACTTATATGTTTTTCATTATGCTAATCATAAAAATAAACCTTGGCAAAATAATCCTTCAATCACCTGTGCTTTTCAAAATATCATAAACCTCTTTCACATGGAATACAGCGCAAGAGAAACGCATTATTTACAACTTCCCTAAATGACAGTGATGAATTTTTTTATCTTCCTACGATTTTTCTCTGGGTCTTGTTTTTTTTCTTCTGAAAGAGTAGTATTTTAGGTTTAAAAAATAATAATAATAACTCTCATCTCGTGGGATTACAGTAAAATCAAACAAAATGTTTTTTTTTTTATTCACAGACTGCTTGAAGTGGAGATGACGTAATATTGCCAGATGATATATATATATATATATATAAATTATATTAGTGTAAATGTGTATTTTTTACTATGGCAGAAAATATTTTGTTTTAATTCATTCCAGTAAATTAATTTTTTGAAACTTTTAGTTTCGATATGTTCGCGCCCCCCTTCGTAGGGTTATCACGTCCCCCTAGGGGGCGCGCCCCACAGTTTGAGAAACGCTGAAATGTATTTTAGAAGGTCCTTTATTTGACGGTTTTTTATTTTAAATTTATATGTAGAAGGTCCAGTTGCATGAACTGTTAGTAATGCAATGGGATTTGAAATGTTGCAAGTCTTCCAAGAAACCCGCTAACGGCATTTAATTGAAAAAGGAACTGTGACAAAATCTATTGTTGAGATGTTGCTTATATTATTGTGCAAGTATTACAGGGTGCCACTTAGATCTGTGCGACTTTCTCTCATATGAGAAATGAGAGTTGCATATATATATATATATATATATATATATTTACTTATAACAATTATAACTGCACAAAAAAATTCTACCTACATATTTCATAAACACAATGTAAATTTTCTACGAATTAAATTCTTAGAAAATTTTGATGAGAAAAAAATTAAAAAATATAATTTAGAAACAAATTCCGGAATTGGAAAAAACACCGGGATCCCGGGGCTGCAAATCCTAGTTTTATTATATTGGCTATCGAACATGAATTAGCTAAACAAACTGATTTTAAAAAATTGATTAGAAAGTTTTGAGAATTAAAAATCAGAAACACACATGTGTAAATTAAATGTTTGTTTTGATTTCACTTTTTCTGTGTATTTTATTTTTTATTATATATAAATGTGTGTTACACGGAGAAAAAAGACTTTCTCAAAAATGAGCACGTAGACATACTCAATTTGAAATGAGAATGTTTGTATCAGATTTGAATGCACGCCTTTTCAAATGTGATACCATTACAGGTACTCAAAACACCCCCAAAATGGTTAGTTAACACTCTCAGACAAATTAGAAAGACATTCAGAATTACAGAAGCTCTTTTAATATACCGGTTAGATATTTAAAAAAATTGGGGTTCAACAACAAATTTAGTTCTCTTAAATCTTCCGAACTATGTTTTATATCTACCACGCTACACGCGGTGGAACACATGAGTATTAAAATAAATAGTGTTGTTGTCAATTTGTTGTTATTTCTGATTTTCACTTATTTGCAAATCAAAGTACGTGACTTCTTTTAAATATAAGTTAAGAATGGTAAAATTATATATCACACTCTCTATATCAGGCATGTCAAACTCATTTGATATCAAGGGCCACTTGAGCTATTTTATATTAAGTTGAGGGCCGCATGTTTTTTCAATGTTCAAAAAATTAATAAAACAAGAATTTTAGAATGATTAAATTTTTTATATAAAATTCAATGTATTATATATTATACACACATAATTGTTTCATATTTTAGTTTACTTTTTTAAAATATACATGCTTTATACTTTTTATAAAAAAACAAAAATAAAAATTATAATACGACATACAATTTGATATTACTTTTAGAAGATATTTGACATCTTTCCCCCCCCCCAAAGTAAGTCATCAAAATTTGGTTGAACATGTCGAGTTGATGTAATTTTTTTAAAAATGATCATAAATAATGATCTTTTAATCTTGATCTCTCTGAATTTTCGTTACTTTTCATAAAAGAAGAAAAGTTTCTCGCATAAATAAATGCTTTCAAACATAGCCATTCTTTATACGCGTAACAAATGATAACATTTTAAGAAACCAATCTACGGATGAATATGTATAAAAATCTAGAGAGAGAGAGTACTTAACTTCTTCAAACATTTTTGCTTCATCAAAGAATCACAATAGATTTCAATTAATTTCATTTGTAAGTTTTCATCGACAACTTCAATATCGGCAGATAGAGGTGAAATTAAAAAACGAAATTGTAGTTCAAAATTTTTTTAATCAAAAAATATTCGATCGAATTTCATTTCTAACAATTTAATTAGGTGGAATATTCTGTAAATTTTAATTTAAGTGATTTAATCAATAGATTTTGAAAGCTTTCAAAGTAAGACAAGTTTTATCTTTCTGTTTGTAATAATTTGTATGTAATAAATTTTGTTTGAAAGCGTTAATATATCAAATAACATTGAAACAAAAGGATTTTTGCCTTGAAGCTTAATATCAACTGAGAAAGCCAGGGTCTTTTAGTTGATATTACAAGTTCATCTTTTAATTGAGCCTTTTTTCCTTTTCTTTCCTTTTTTCTCATCTTTTAATTCAGCACATTCATAATTTTTTGTTTCCAAGAAAATAATGATTTCTTCCAGCAACTTAAAAGATCGTTCTAACACTTTATGGCTAGAAATCCATTGAACTTTCGTACAATATGGTTGACCGATAAATTCACATTCTATATCTCCCGGAAATGAAGCAAATCGACGATACTAAAGTTTACATGCTCGAATATGGTTGACAATTTTACTGACAATTTTAAAATATGTCTAATATATATAAGTACACGCCCAAGAACAGTACTTGCTATGGAATAATACAATGAAAATGTTTAAAATTATTATTATCATGCTGTTTGCTTGATTCTTTTAATCTTGTAACTCTTTTAGTAATACTGGTTAAGGTAGGTTGTAAGTTGTTGCACTATCACTTGTAAGACAAACCAACTTTTCCAAGCAACACGTTATCTCAAGATTTATTTAAGTGTATCAAAAACACGTATTATGCATAATATATGACTCGACTCACTATAAATCTCGACTATTTCATCGCCTCTGCTGGTTACAGAATTTCGACTTACACTTTTAGAATTTTTTATTTGTGCTAGACATAATACCGTTTTTTTTCCGAATCTAAGCCCCATCCCAAATTTTCAACAAGTTTTGTGAAAAATGAAAAATAGTGTAAAATGGTTTATCGATATCAAATTTTGCGAAATTAAAATAAATTTAAAACTAGAACTGATAAGAAGCGAGGAATTAGTTATATTTTATCATTATTATAAACTTTTAATTACATACATGAACTCGTAATTGCTCTAAATAACCCATCCACCAAATTTTTTCCCTTTCGATTCTAAGCCGCCCCCCTACTTTAAACAGCATTAACATTGGGGGAAAAGTGCGGCTTAGATTCAAGTAAATTTGGTAATTTCTCCGCTTTAATTAAGCGCTCACTAATATATTCTTGTTCAGTAAATGGTTTCGATCTGCTTACGATTAAAAAAGCGATAATATGTAACTAGTTTTTACTGCACTCTTGTCTTCAACAATTTTAGGTGCCTGCGGTAGCCTAGTGGTCAAGGTAACGGACTCAAGTCATTATAAATATGAAATTAAGTCTTGAACCATTAAAGTCGATTCACACGCTTTTAATATGTCGAGCCTCCCGTTGGTGTGGTATGGAAATTAAGAGAGGGGTGGGAGCTCAAGTGTCGTCATTTTCGCTTGACCATGATCCGTCGCCAAAGGCCCTCAAGTAGCTGAACAATGCAAAGTTTGTATTCACTCTCACTCAACAAATTTAGTGAATACATTTTTCCCCCATTTTTTAAGAGTTATTTCAATTCTGACAACTCGTCTTCTCAAATATTCGCAACACATTTTGTCATAGTTTGTTTTTTGATTTGTGAATTAGTGCCTTAAAATTAAATTCCTTAACAACTGAATTACAGTTTTTAGATGTGAGGCACAATATTTTTTTCTTCATTTGAGCATAAAAATATCGCTGTTCCCTTTTTTCTTGAAAATTATGGTGTTCGTCTTCAGTTCATCTTTTTTACTCTGTTCTTGAAGTTTGATTATGTTTTTATTAAATACCTTTTTGGCTTAATATAAATAAAAACCAAAATCCACTTTCCTTCACAAGCGATTGAGTAAACACTACATTTTGTCATGGTCATCTTGGGTTTTTTAAATTTTTAAAAATAAAACTTCAACTGCTTCTGACGTCACGCTATTCGTCTCTCGCTGATTGGAGAAATAAAGAAAAATAAAAGTTGCATACACGATGAATCGTAGTGCGATCAGTAACAAATAATATTCACAAATGCCTTTAAAAAGGCATTTAATATAGTAAAATTAAATGAAAAAAGATTAATAAAAAATATTAAAAATAATTTTTATTTAAGGGCTATTTCTATAATTAAATAGGATTTTCTTAAAAACAAGAATAGATAACAGATTAATATGTTGCAATTTTTTTAAAAAAAGAAACAACCCTAAAAGATTGATATTTAAAATTTTGTAAAATGTCTCCATGGGCCGCAACCTATGTATTGGTGGGCCGCATGTGGCCCGCGGGCCGCGTGTTTGACATGCCTGCTCTATATGATCATCTCTTTCTGAAAAAAAATCAGTCTCTAAATGTTTACTTTATTTTGGCGGATTATTTAATTAAGCGCCAAGCAACTTAATTTAGCGATAAGTGTTACGAGAAATTTCAAAGTGGAATTTTGAAATGAAAATAAAAAAAAAAAATAGTAAAAGTTTCCAGTGTTATGCGCATTCAAATTAGATTGTTTGGCGATCGATTCCGGTTGCTAAACATCCAACACTATAATCCAAAATTGAAGAACTTTATGTGTATCGTGATAAAAAGTCCAACTTCTAAAACCCCATTTTAAATTCTCCTTTGAAAGGTGGTCAACCAATGACCAATACGTTACATGAATAAAACTATTGTTTTGCAGTTTAATGTGCTTGTATGAATTGTAGCATTAAAATGTTTGAATATGCGATATGTGTGGTTTTCCCCATTGACTGAATACAGTATTAAGTTTTTATCAATTAGCACTGTTACTAGAAGGTGCCTTGAATGTAGAAATCAATGCAACTTCAGACAACCTACTGTATCTAAATAAATACTAAAAAATTCAGGATTTAAATTCTACTACATTTTCAAAACCCCCAAAAAATTACTTTATTTCTTCGTACAATAAATATTTGCCCCCGAAGCACTTATTTATTGACAAATAATAATAATTTAAGTATTATTTTGCTAGTGTGGAATAATTTTAGTTTTATTTTCATACTGAACTCTAAAATGGTTTGCATGTCTTGGAAAAAAGGTAAGCTTACAAAATAAGTTTTTGTTGACAATTATTAATGTTTTTAGGAGACTAATTTCTTGAGAATTTTAAAGTACTTCTTTAGCTTTTTAATTAAGTTATAGAAAATGTCTTAAAAGTTCTCATAAAGAAATTATTTGAGTTTCACAACAATTTCAATACACTTATTTTATGATTCCTTTCACTCTCATTTCCGAATGGTGAAAGAATCAAAATTAACTTAACAGAATGAGCAAAATTAGCTATAAAATTGAACGTAATATATTTCAAGAATGTTTTTTACTCTTCGGTGTAAACATTACGTATAAAAATTAAATCTACTTAACTGCTAACATTTTATTAATGTCTTGTTTTATTAACCCGCGGTCACTCGCGCCTGTTTTTGCTACCGTCCTTACTCGCGGGGTGTAGAGAACACCCCAAACTTTTAACACGTGTATTAAAGTATGAAAAAAAAATTAAGTCAATTATATGATATATATTTATAAAATACAATATGTTTTTTGTATTATGCAATTAAAATTATTAAATTTATTGCACGCAAATAAGACAAATATTAATTTAAACTATACCTACAAAATTTTCATTTTAAAACGTATAATTTTATATTTTTTTCATAAAACACAAGCAAAACGTTTTTTACAGTGATAAACTTACTTTGTAATTAATGTTAAGGATAGTAGAAAGTAGAAAACAAATATTTTTATCATTTTCCAAACATTCAGAGCAGACTGTATTGGTATGTTTTAAGCACATATTTGTTTTACACATAGTAGGTAAACACAATTGGTGTTTACATCATTTACCCATGGACATACAGTACAGAGCCCTTTTTTGGTGAATTAATGCTCTTTTTACTATTTTCTGCATCAGTAAAGCTTCTTTTGAATTTTTTGTCAATTATTTGTTTCCGTGAATTTATTTGTTGTTTCTTGCTCAAAGTTTCTTCCAATTCTTATGCCATGAGAGAACAGATTGTTTGATATGGTGCTCTTCTGAAATTACACAGTCTTCGAAATCACTTAGTTCATCCTCAGAATCTGTCGATACAGTATCTAATAGACGACCGAGTTACTGTTACTAACCTTTCCCATGGAATTTTTGCCGTAATTTCTGAAAAACGTTTTAAAAAATTTTAACAAAAAATAATATTTTACAATTATTTTTAAGTTTTATATTATTTTTATACTACAATTATTGAAATTCTAAATAAATTATACATGCATATTAATATAGTTGAAAATAAAATATTAACGGAAAGAGTGAAACAATTACCCTAATTTAGATGCTTCGAGTACGAAAATATAACTCAATCCCTCGCGGGGTGCTCTCAGCCTCCCCGCCCCCACATAAACTTTTGAAGGTCATTAGGTTTCAATCGTCCAAATGAGAGTGATTTCATCAGCCCTGAAGCTTCAATGACCCAAAATGTGCAGCTATAGAAAAATCGTGGTTCTGCGTATTCTTTGTGGAATTCTAGGAAGCTTTTTTTGTCGCTGGAGTGTGCACAGCATCCCGCGCAAGTGATCACGGGTTGATAATTGAGATACATTGTTTAAATTAGATTTATCAATACTTACATATTATCACAACCTTTTGGTGACATTATATGAAACAAAGCACATGATTGCCAATTCAGTTCACAAAACACATGCAAAATTGATATTGCCATCTTTGCAAATTACCTGAACGTTGACAATTGTTGCTGTAATATACAAGTACCAATATATCTTATAACATAGTGCAGAAAGGCTATACTCTTAAGACCGTAAGGTTTTGCTTTGTTTGAAATCACTTGTGATATTTCTTTAAAGCTTATTAAATTGATATTTTTTATAATAATAAAGATACAAGCCCAGTCACAAACACAATGTAAGCTTTAATTCGCAACATATTGATCTTCTGGTTTATAATACACCTTTAATGTGATCAAAGTGTTTTGTTTATTTGGATGAAAATGAATGAGAGATATATTAGATTCTTGCATTTAACCGGATTAAATATATTTTCACTTTTATTTATTAAAGGAAAGAGGAGAAAATTTAGGTACTTACATATTATCACAACAAGGCCCAACATTCGAGATCATTCTCTAAGTTGGCAATCCTGATTTTTTCCAAGTGTTGCACACGCTAAATTGACACAACCATGTGCTTCGTTTCATATAATCTGGGTGGCTGGATCCTAGCACAGCCCACACCCTTGGCAAAAATTGTTTTTGTTGGTGATAATTGCGTCATCATGGTAACCTTACTTTGATACACTAGATATAGTAAACCTAACTATTTCAGGAATTTTTATCGGCGTGCATTTCAAATTTTGTTATTGGACACTGGGTTGTAAGTATTGCGGCATGAGTATACCTTAGAATTTTTTACTTTGTTGAATGCGAAAGGTAAGAAAGAATTGATTGAATAATGTAGAAGGAAGAATTATGATTGCTTCGAATTATGAATGGCCTTAATGTAATGAGCAACTGGGATTATTTACGAACGAAAGAGTTTTGGATAGATTTGAATGGAGATGTCAAAAAAAGGTGTGAAAATGCATGATGTTGGCAAAAGTATAAGAAATAATTCGTGGTCTGTTACGCCGTACCCTACACTCGGAAAAGATCCGCAGTAAGAAAGTAAGAGAATGCTGTTTTTTTATTTTTTATCTTAAATATATTTGAATAATATCTGTATTGCTTACATATGTTTTCAATATGTAATCCCCCTTGTCCCGCTATATTCACTTGCCGCCATTCCCATTTTCACCTGGTGCTTTTTTTCAGTTTGTCGCCAAGGGTGTGGACTTTCCTAGGATTTTACCCAGGTATGTTGTATATGAGTGGAAAAATGCAAGAAATCTGTCAGTCTGACTTACAATTATAGGTTTTGCATTTTTTCATGTAGAGCAAGACTTCTGGTGTATTTAATTCTACTGTATTAGCTGGAAAAATATATTTATTGGCATAAATATTTTTTTAACAGATAAAAGCATAGATGAAGAAAGTGTCTTCGTTTTAGATAATGAGACATTAAAATCTAATTCCTAAAGATGGCCCTCGTTAGTTTCAGTGCGGACTTGTATCTCAGAAAATTATCATAACTTATTCGTATACAATTATACTTGTTGGCTTTTAATATCAAGTTTTTTCCCATGTTACTACAAAAGCAGAAAAACAAGATAGGTAGTAGAAACCATCATTAAATGACATTTTTATTTTTCAGGTTGGAGGGGAAAGGAGACAACTTGTCGTTTTTAGTTTTTGAGAATTGAAATTAATGTTCTAATTTGATTTCGGTACACTATGTACCAAGTGTTGTTGTTGACAATCGTCAAGTTGGGCAATAACATAACAATATAGTTACCAATATTTTTAAATTTGGGTCTGTGATTTTGCCACCCATTATTTTTTATTATTATATTTTTTAATATTTTCTTTTGTAATTTTTTTATTATTATTTATTATGTATATTGTGTGTGTTTGATATTATTATCATAGTATATTAAAATGAATTTTTCATTGATTTATATTTATCGCAGTATCCTTATTAATATCAGACGATTTTAAGTAGATTTTTTTGACAAACATAAACATTTTCATGCTTTCGGTTGTCTAAATTGCAGTTTTAGTCTTCTGTCATTTATTCATAAGTGGATGTTTCAAATATTATTAGTTAGTACTAAGATCTTTTATTAAAGAATATTGGGGCTCCACTTTAAATTTTTATTTACTAAAAGGATTACACACACACACCACCGAATTTGCACTTTCTGTCTTTGTTTTCTAATAATTGTTTTTTAAATGCTTATTCTTGATTGAGATTTTTCTTATTTTGGCCATCATGAAATGTGATAAGCATGTCAGCAAAAGGAAAGTAGTTTACAAACAGGTTAAATAATTTGACGGCAGTGTTTTATTGCAGATGTTTACGATGCAAATTTGCATGACCACAATAGTAAATCTACCAGAGATAATTCTTTTTTCACTGGCAGCTAATTGTAATTTTATTTCAACTTTATTTTTAATTCATGCATTTTTAAACGTTCCTTGGTCAATAAAATTTACAAATAAAACTTGGAATTTTTGGATGTATTCAAATTATTTTCAATATACTCAAATATATTAACAATACACTTAAAGAATCGGATTCATAACATTTCATCATTAATTTTTACATTCTGATAGTGATTTCTTTCTTTCTTGGTTTGAATTTTTTTAGATTTTAACAGTTATTGTTTTTGTTCCAATGTGTGGTATTTTTTTAACAATAGTTTTTATAAATATGAGCTTCAGCAAGACATGTTGGCCATGGTAGCTTAGTAGTCTAGGTAAGGGACTCGTGGCTGGCGTGTCATCAGTTCTAGTCTAGTTCTACTGAAGACCCGCCCAGCTGTGTAGGGTAGCAATGCACGTTAAATTTGTCGAGAACTCAAATGTCCTCCTGCTGGTGTGGTAGTTAGGAGAGGAGGGGTACCAGCACAAGTATCATCCTCGTCACTTGACCATGGTTCAAGATTAGGATGTATGTTGCCAAAAGCCCTTGTGTTGCTGAACAGTGCTACGTTAATACTCTCTCAATCAGCACGACATGCCATCATGTGCATTAGTTAGAAAATCATATTTTTTAAAACTTTTTACCTCGTTTCTAAATTATTAATGCTTTATTTTTAATTTGCATTAATTTCATTTCTACTAGTAAAAAAAAATCAATAAAAAATAACTTATGGAGGAAGGTATGTTTTTTCTCAAAAACCACACTTTTATTCTTGTTTATTTTTAATGTCTGATATGTATGAGTACAATTTCCAGAATAAATATTTCAAAAATATGATTTTGGTTTGTTTTATTTTTCTTGCTTACAGTGAATCAATGAAAAAAAAAGGCATTAAAAGTAAAATGGCTAAATTATGGTTATACTGGTCCTTAGGATGTTATATTTAATTCTAAATGGGCAATGAAAACTTCTCTAAAAACCCTTTCCAGTTGGTTAAAAACTTGTACATTTTAAATGTTTTGTAAATGTAAAAAAAAAAAAAATCTGTGTTATTTTTTTCTTCTTCTTCTTCTTTTTGCCTTCTTTTAAGGACAGCTTTTAAAGTATTTTAATTTTTGATTTAAAAAAAAACATTTAACTTAAAAACAATAATATTGTTTTCTTTGGTAATATAGAGTATAAAATCAGTTGGTATAAAGGTAAGCTTAATAAATATTACATTGTATTTTTCTTTATTTCCTTCTAAATGGATTAAAAGGGAGTCTCAATAGCTCCGTTGATCGCTGTTGAAGAGCAGAGGTTGTGTATGTACTGATTTAAGCAAAACAATTGACAAAAAAATACTTACTCACCTGGGCCTAATAATGAGTGTTATTTTAGTCGGGTTTTTGTGTTTTTTTTTTCAAGTTACATAATATGTAAAAAAGAAAAAAAATTACTGTCTTACTTCGTGTTTAGAAATTTTTACTATGAAAAATCTGTTATTCATATTGCTTCCAAGATACTTTTTATTAAAAGTCTGATTTTAAATGAAATATAATTTTCTGCTTGTATAAGATTTTCTAGAAACATAACTAAAACTTTTAATGAACTAAATTGCTTACACATTTGTTTAACTATTGCATCGAAACTATTTTCGTTATTTTCAAAGATTTGAATTTGAGGTTAAGTTCGAAAATATACAGTTTATATATGATCACTTAGCAGTTGTATTTTCAAAACCAAAAATTGTATTTTTGTTGGTACTTGCGTATTATTGCCACCGTATTGGCGACATTATATAAAACGAAATACATGGTTGCTAATTCAGCGCGTACGACACATGCGAAATCGGAGCTGCCTACTTGGGGAATTATCTTGAAAGTTGGCACTTTTGCGATGATACGTACCTTTTTGATTAACACAGTAAATGCAAAAATAATTTTGATTTTCAAAGTTAAGAGGTAAAAATTTCATAAAATGTGAATTAAATAACATATAAGATGAAGAAAATGAAATTTACAACTTAGGTATCACATATTTATGTCCTTTAAAATTTGCTGTTAAAAATTCGTGTTAGATACAACAGTTTCGAAAATAAATGCCATACATACTCATTATTTAAAACATAAACAAACTCAAAAATGAGTACGTTACATACTCATTTTGCTGTTTCATTCTCAAATTTGATACAGTACCAGATTCAAACATGAGGATGTGAAGTTTCAATTTTGAGTACGTACTTGTTGCCAAAAATGAGTAAGTGCGATTCTCAAATTTGAGTATGCTTGCATCGGAGCTGTTTTGAGTATGTGAAGTACTCGAAAGTGAGCATTTTATACTCAAATTCTGAATACTCGTTTTTCGCAGTGTATGTTTATGTATTGCTATGCTGCCTCTTTGCTCTTAAGAATTATTCAAGTTTTATTGTTGTGTATATATGTAAACATGTAAAAAAATTTCTCTTTGTTTATTTTAAGTTTCTATTATGGCAAGAGAGACGGCATATTTTTCTTTCTTTTACCTGGTTGTCAAAACTGTAAAAGCCGGTCCTATTAGTGATCACAACAGACATTACAGTATCTCAAACATGTACTTTGAAATAAATTTTCTAAATCAATTAAAGCTTTATCAAACAAAATTTCAATTCCTAATTGTATTGAAGGCATTATTGAAGTTAAACTAGATTTTTCGAGGAAATAATATTTCACAAAAAACAGAATTATAAATATGCAAAGGGTCGCCTTCCCCCCAAAAGACAGTTATGAGTATCAAATGATTAGTAACAAGTTACCTCGTTTGCCTGGCAAATATATGAATAATGTATTCAGAATATATTTAAATACACACTGCAATTTGTGATTATAATTATAAGGCTTTATTTTGAGCAAAGTATGAAGGAAACGATTATAATTGTGCTAGTTAAATGGAATAATTATCCCGAATTTTTTTTGTGAATAGAATATGGGGAAATTTGATACTAGAGTTAAAAATAGACCAGTGTTAATTTTTTCCCCAAGTCATTCTTTTTCCCTAATTTTAAAGAATATGTTCAGTGTATTTTTCCCCTACGCTTCAAACTAATTTTTATTCTTAAAAAATCCCTGCGTTCTTTATTTTAAAACTTAGAACATCAAATATATAATATTTTGTAGATGTATATCCAGTTTTTCTAAAGATACTTTCTTAAAACTAGTTACAAAAGAAGAAAATACTTTGGTAAAAAAAAATGAGATAAAATTTACTAAATTAAATTAAATAGTGAGCACCCACTAAAGCTATATGCTTATGGCCAGTCGAGCAGAAGGAAGTCTGTGGGGTCCTTAGGAGGTTTTTGGTCAGATTAGGTAGGGATCGGTGACAACCAATCAGTAGTACTGAGCATGAAGACAGAGTTGGCTAAAAGGGTTTTAATAACAATGAGAATTTTTAAGACAAAAATACGTTTGATTGAATTAATAAGCAATGTACTGGGGTGGATTCTTCTTAAGTGGGCAAACACTTTCATATCATACAGTGCCGGTTAATCCATTGGGTTCTTGAGGGAGGCATCCAGGAGCCCGGGGCCGGTAAGCTGGACTTAATCGGGTTTTCCGGTAATAAATTTCGATCCGCCAGTGCGAAGGGGCCTGTAGAATATTTGCCCCTAGGGCCCGAAATAAGATTATATTGACACTGATATCATATACACTCACTTCCAAAAGTTAAGCACGGAGAGGAAAATGCTAATTTACGGAAGCCAATCAGAATTGAAGATGATGCAATTCGCTGCAGAGGTAGATGGAAGTATGCAAATATGTTAGGTAACAGACAATCGTGCTTTCATGTCAAGAAATATGAAAAAAGGGCAGTTTTATTAAGAAGCCAGCTTTATGAAGGGTTACAGAAGTTGATTGTAAGTGCTGATAGAAGGTGTTTAAAACTTTCGTACAATTTGTTTTCAAAACATACGTGTTTCTATGACTTCCAGAAAACGAATGGAAGATTCTGAGCCCTGGCGTGCTGTTGGGCGCATAAAAGCAGGACAGTTGATCACAGATGTTGCTCTTTTCTTCGGCGTTCATCACATTCTGTAATTTCACGTTTATGGAAACAATTCCAAACCACTCAGACAGTTGTCCGAAGGCCCGTAGGTGGTAGTCCAAGGGTTACAACCCCCACGGAAGATCGATATATTGCTATTGTAGCCAAGCGGAATCGCAGAGCGACCTCCACACGTGTGACATCTATGGCTACAGGACCCATTGGTAAGGCTATATCTGCAGCTTCTGTACGCCGAAGATTACATATGAATTGACCGTATGCCCGGGTACCTCGAGTTTGTGTTCCTCTATCCGTCCAATCAAGAGGGGCACGATTAAAGTGGTGCCGGGAATATGGCAATTGGACTGTGTCTGACTGGGGCAATGTCATGTTTACTCATGAGTCAAGATTTACTCTGGAGCCAGATGACAATCGTATAAGAATATGGCGTAAACAAGGAACACGGATTAAGCCCCAAAACATCACCGAATATCACGTATTCCAATGCGGAAGCATTATGGTGTGGGCAGGGATTTCATTAGGATACCGCACCGACCTGCACATCTTTAAACGGGTTTTTGTGACGGCTGTCCGGTATCGAGATGAAGTCCTAGAACCCATTGTGGGATTGTACGCTGCAGCAGTTGGCTCTACTTTTGTTTTAATGGACGATAACGCACGTCCCAATAGATCTGACATCGTCGATGACTAGCTGGAGAGTGAAGGGATTGCGTGCATGGCGTGGCCAGCATTTTCGCCCGACCATAATCCCATTGAAAATCTTTGAGATACTCTCGGTCAAACTGTATCTTCACGTTTCCACCTCCAGCCCTCTTATTGAGCTGGAAACTGCTCTACAAGAAGAATGGCGATTGCTTAATTCTGCGGTGGTTGACCACCTAATTGAAAGAATGGTCAGAAGGTGTACACTTTGCATACAAATGAGGGGGGACACATACCCTATTAATGTCCTTTATTTTTCATTTTATGCTGTTTATTTTCACTTTATATATAATTCTGCTTAAGTCTCCAGTATGACATTATCTGATAACTTACAAAAATTTAATATTGTTTTCATTTTTGTATATAATTATTGATTTTTTTAATGTATAAATATATATGCTACTTTACTGCCAAATTTTGTGTCAATCAAAGCAGTATTTGTTGATTTTTTTGCATTTTACATCCTCGTGCTTAACTTTTGGAAGTGAGTGTATATATGTATTCCGCACACAGCATCATCAAAATTCCTAGGAAGCAGTGGGTTTTCTTTTCAAAATTAAAAATGTGACTCAAAAACTTACTCTATTTATTGGTAATTAAAATGCGATACATTATAGATTTTTTTCTTCCAAATCTAGAAAAAAGAATTAGATGTTTCATTTCCAACGGAGTTAAAAAATGTCCAAAACGTTTTAGAACATTTTAAAAAAATGTTCTATAAAGGAGTACGAAGGGGAGGTTACAAAAACTTTTTGAAGTAATTGGCTCTTTGGGGGTGAGCTCTACCACATATCACATGCTAGACACGGTTAGCAGATGCTAAGCGGCACTTTCCATACAACAATGAACATAGATATGACGACTTGAGAGGTACTCATACTTCTCCCCCGTGCCACTTATGTATGACAGCTGTTCCTTGATAGCCACAACATGAGGTTTTAAAATAAATTATTATAGGCTAAGTAGACATTCAACATTCAATATGTGGAAAATTGATCAAAGTACAAAAAAATATTTTTGTTTTTTATTTTAATATTTTAAAACACACTCTCTACATCAAACAATAACACAAAAGTTTCAGTTTTATGCATTTTTATTGAGTTATGGGGTAGTTTTAATTTCCTTTCATCCATAACTACGTCCTTTTGTTTGTGTACTACTATTTTACAAAAATATCTTACAAGTACTTTAAGAAAATGGATTTTTAATTTTGACAGTGTTTTACTTATTTTAAATTCAAGTATTAATTTTTCAATTGCAGAATGGCAACAAAGAATTTTAACTGTATTCCAGACTGAAATCAATAGCATTTTTTTGTAATTCATTGTTGTCTAAAATTCATAAAAGCACCATAACCAAACATAAATAAAAAATTTAATTCCTAAGAAAATGAGACAGTCAAAATTTGTTACTATAATAATTTAATTAAACTTTTACACACAGCAGGAGCTATTTCGATACGGACTGAAAAAAGGATACATTCTGAAAATTAGAATTACATGCTTTATATCTTTTATTTAATAACCCTTATCCTATTGTGTTTTAGCTGGTTAGCTCTTCCCCCAGCTATGGTTGTTTTTTTTTCGCTTCCTCTAGGTAAGCTTTTTTTAAAAGTGCGTATTGGAGGAAGCAGGTCTCTCCCCTTTTTCTTTTCTTTTCTCTTCAGAAACGGGAGTTTAGTATAATTGATGTTAAACCCTAATCAAAATAATAAATCAGAAATAATAATGAATAACTAGTTAATCAAAATAATTACTACTAAAAAATAAAACTTTTTTTAAGAAGACATATAAACACTTACTGCATTAAAAATTTGCGCACCAAGCAGTAAAAGTGGGATTGTTATGAAATTTGTCATGAAAATATGTGTCATGCAGCCATGTAAATGATTTGAAATGTAGCTTGATTGCGCATTGTGTAATGCCACCTAATGATGATCCAAACCTACAATAATATCTGACAGTCAAATCGTACAAGTTTAGAAAATTGCTTGTTGGTATAAATTTACAAAATTCAATATAATTCGAATCACTTGCAATTAGTCGGATCAATTTCAATACAATTCGGAAAATATAAATAAGCTTGTTATATTTTCTTTTCAGTTTATTATCGTGTTAGACTGATTATTTTGATTTCAATTTTAGATAAGAATAATTAACGTCTTCTAAAGAAACCGAAAGATGATTATGAAAAGATCAGTGGTACTTTTTAATCTTGAAAATCACCAAACCTAGCACTGAAAAAAATCCAGCAAAATGAATAAGTTTTAAAATCTATCATAGTTCTCGGAGTGTTATTAACTTGGGTAAATAGTTCCAGCCTTAAGGTGAACGTGTTAATCTTTCTTCACTAAAGTCCAGACAAAAAAAAAGCAAAAGTTTATTTACAAAAGAAGATATACGACCAATTAAGGTAGGGAAAATGCAAGTTTTCTTTCCCTGTGATCTTAAATTTAAATTATTAAAATGTCTCATAATATCGGTAACAAAAGCTAAATCCCATGCCGAATCTTCATTCTTTTGTAACAAGCACTCTCACTGGGCAGTTCATTGCTTTTTTCCACACTAAAACAAGTTCCTTTAAATTCCAAAATCTTGCGAGTGTACTTCTTTTGGAATGCCAGAGAAACAAGGAATGAGTAATATTTGCGTAAATTGATAATCTGTATTAAAAAATTCAATGAAGTGGATTTTAAAAAAAAAGTTTATTTTTGTCTGAGCCTTTTCAATAAACTATAAAAAATCTGTTATTTATTATTATTTTTTCAATTATTTATAATGTTTCAAAAAGTTTTCACGTGACACTGTTACAATCCCACCATGACACACTATCGCCTGCGTACCTCGTGCTGCCATTCCTGTTGTATAAGAGAAGTATATTCGACTTTCAAGGGCGATTCAAGCTTTGAAGACACACACACAAACCAGGCGTTTATTCTCCTTTTGAGTAACCTTAACATAAATCAAAAACAGAAGCGTTTCTAAAAACGAAGCGCACGCAAAGAACGTCTCAAAACGTCAAAGGAAAAAGATTCGTTCACTGACGAAATGGGGAATAAATTTTTTTTTCCAGTTTGGGAGGGGGTGTGGGGTGGAAGCCATCTTTGAACTTTAAGAGGCTCATAGACATGAATCCAAACTCGAAAATGATGAACGTGCCATCATCTGGGAGGGGAAGGAAGCGTGTCAAAAGGAACGGTGAATTACTTATGTCGTTCTGGTCGTAATGATCGAAGGTAAAAAGTTACTTCATAAGAGATGAATTATATGCCTTTTTTCCTTAATTTTCATTATTTTCTCGACTTTCAAATAAACATTTTTTTCATGCTCTTATTTTCCAAATATGCTCTTACTTTATTCCAATTTCAGATGATTATGTTCTGATAACTGTCATGATGAAAGAAAATGACAACACTATGTTAAAATCATCCACTTCTTCACGTTTAAGAACGGTTCTGTTTGTTCAGAACCGCTCTAAACACTAAAACCCCTCTTTCCCCTTCTATTTTTGTTCAAAACTAAAGAGAACGATGCTTCTGCGTTCCTCTCGATTGGAGGGGGTCCACAGTCAACAGCTGTAACACCGTTTATTTGATACCAACTGAACCTCCTTTTATTGCCCTCTCCCTCATCGTTCAAGTTTGTGAAGGTTGCTGCTGGAACACTTAGACTTGTCTGGTTCTAATTCTAACGTAAAGTCTCTAATTTTCCCAGTGGTAATAGGAATCAACCAAAATAAGGAATCTCTTTTCTATAGATTTATTTGGATATTTTAAAAGAAATTAAAATTATAAATTTAAAGAAAAAATATAATTTAAATGTAATAGAAATAAATGATTAGGATAGTGGTAGAAGGGGGAAAGTGAACTCCATGTACAAATAACAACAACAAAAAAGAAGACCTTCAAGTACATAAAAACTACTGGAACTACTTGAGTTATACATTATTACGTTTCGTATTTATAAAAATAAATGCGAAACTTTTTTTTCCTCCTTCAGTATTGCCCTCTTTCCTGTTTGACGACCATTATTTTAGGCTACTTCTTTTTTTAATCCAATCATTTAATTTATTTTAGATCTGCAATGTCAATTAAATATCTTAAATGAGTACGAAATAAGGAAAATTCCGAATTTTGCACAATAATAGATTTAATAATATAATAAGTATTATGGCATTAAAAAGCATTAAACACAACCATCGCATTGAACTTTTTAAAAATTTATTAAAAGTACATGCAATATTTATAGTGAAACAGAAAAACTATATAGTAAAATGTATATTTTTTATGTTATAGTAACTTTGCGTGTATAAGCAATATCAGGTCAAATATCAAAAATAAATACATAAAGTACGACTACTATATTAATGTGAACTATTATGTAATTCCAAACTATGTTTCTGAATGAGTGAGTGAGGGAATATTAATGTCGCACTATTCAGGAACATGAGGGCTTTTGACGATGGATCTCGTAATTTTAAACCATGGTAAAGTGACAAGAACGACAACTGAGCTGGAATCTCCCTCTCTGCACTTCCATGCCACACCAATGAGAGGAAATTTGAGCCTCGATATATTTAACGTGAATCGTCCCCCCTTTGCACAGAGGGTTATCAATGGTACTAGGCTCGAACTCGTGACACGCAAGCCAAGAGTCATTAGTTGCCTTGACCACTGTGTTTCTGAAAATTGGTTTATATTTTTAAATTAAAAAGGAAAATAGTATTAAAAAATAAAACATGAGTCTTACAAACCACTTCCCCCCTAATATGTTATGATACTATTCTTAGTTAAATTATTATCTTTAAGGATTTTGAGTGCAATTATTAGCAGCATGATTATATTGTCTTCTGAATTTTACTTAAAATGTAGTGGTAGAGGGAATATATGAAGAATTTTTTTAAAAAAAAAACGTTTTATACTGGAAAAAATTTAGGAACCTCTGTTCTAGAGTGAAAATAATAACAAAAAAATGACTGCAAAATCTAAACTTGAATGCATCAGACATTTTCTAATAATTATTTACTATAAAAAAGTGGAAAACGTAACATTATTCGATTAAAAAGTTTATCTGAGAGCAATATTATTAGATATTTTATACAATCTTCATCTAATTTCAAAAAAATGAATTAACTTCGATTTATGAACTCATTTTAAAAATTTACCTCTATTATTCATTCATATAAAGTAAAACAAACAAAGCTGTAACATTTATTTATAGCAGTTTTTTCATGCTAAAGTTATAAAATATTGATCAAATTGTTAAAATCTACGCTTGATGATTTTTCGATAAAATCAGTGGTCTTCGAACTGTGCTCCTCCGAGCCGAGCCCAGGGGTTATCTGAAGCATGGACACGGGGTTAATGAGTCGCAACAAAAAAAATTATAAATGTTTATACAAAATGGATTCACATAAGTTCTCTATGAAATTTGTATAATGACAAGTATCTAAAGCTCATCCCAGTCGTTAAAACCAAAAAATTTATTTATATATAATTTTAAAAGTTTTGTAATACTTTTTTAACTTTTATTCTAATATAATAAAAAGAATGTTCCACAATGCTTTTTCTTTTTTTGTACTACCTACTAGATTGTAAATATGTTGTTGTTTACTATCCCAGTTTCCACAAAATAATTTTATATTCCTTTATACAATGTTTTATAAAGTTAAATAGTTTTCTAATGGAAAGTATATTATTTTTTCATTTGTGGAAAAAACCTATAATCTTTAACAGAGTACACATTACTTATCGACTTATCAACATATTCGACGTTAAAATGTAAATTATTTTAGAACAGCTTCTAAATTTTAGGTTGCAAAGTACGCATGGTATCCTACACAGCTATAACAATTTGACTGGAATTCAGAAAATGTGTGTAAGTGAAAGATATTTCTCATTGTCAGTTGCCACAAAATCGATATGTATATATATATATATATAATTAAATGCAGAATATGAAATGAGATCACACAAATTTTCAACAGACCTTGACTTCGGCAGTTTGTGTAAAAAAATACTAAACAAAAAGGATGGGTAGGCGACACTTGGATCATATTAAAGTTAAAAAGTAAAAATTTTTATTATATTTTATTTTTCGTCCCACCAACATCTAGAAAATATTATTAATCCCTTTAAAAATTGTTTTCCAATGAATCTATATATATAAATTCAATTTTCATCAAAAATGTTTCAAAAAATTTTCCATAACTATGCTATTTTCAAAAAGCAAATATATATTAGGTTATGAGACTTACATTGAAAAACGTTCACAAATTATACTTTATAGATATATACATGCAATTGAATACATTGTGATATTTTGCACTGTGTAATATTGTACAATATATATATGTATGTATGTATATAATTAATTTAATAAAAAAATTATCGTTATCAGTTTCAAAAAATCAATTAAACCTCAACTTTGGTCTTCTATATATTTTATACAATCTCTAATAATTTAAAAAAAATATAAAAAATAAATTCTTAAAAATAATATTAAAATCGAAAAATAGTCCCCACCCTCACATTGTAAATGTTGTACATCGCTGTTTCTGTAAGAAACTAGTCCAAAATTTCCAATGGAACAAAGGGACTTTAAGTTCAGGGTTTTTTTCCCACATATCCTCTAAACGCCAATGCAAATTCTAACAAAACTATATTCCTCCTTCAAAACTCACCAAAAGAGTCATAAATCTCTATTCCTCAATGGAACGGGGGGAGGGGGTATTTCATGTATCCTCCCGCAAAGAGGCGGAGTTTAATTTTTCTTTCCCCTCTTTCCAAATGTGCAATGCTATCTTTTTAATTACTCTCAAGTAATTAATTTAAACTAGCACTACTCGCGCAGGGTGTCTCATACCCACCGTCTAACTTTTTTCAACGCTCCTTCTAAACCTGTTTGGAAAATGGATACTTTATCGTGTAGGTGACTTTAAGGTCATATCCTTTGAGGGGCCTTAGCTTGTAGGCGAATTCTAAATATATATTTTTGGATATCACCTATTCGGGTATGTCATACCCGGCGCGTGAATCACCGTCACAGTTCTGAATCCATAAACACGTTTTAAATCTTCCTTATGCTTTGACGTATTAATGTAGCTATGATGAAAAAATGTGTTATTTAAGTAATTTAAATATAAAAAAAATTAATTAATATAGTACAATAGTATTTTCGGATGAAGAGATTCTCTTCGCGGTTATGATGAGGAAAAATCAAATGAAGAGTATAACAGCATGTATGATTCCTCCACTGAAATCGATCCAGATTTAGAAAAGGGAGACACTGTTGAAAACAAATGTTTTATATGTAGAGACACAAAAACATTTGAGAAGAACATAGCCATAAAGGAGATAACTGGTACACATCTTATTCACTTTCAGGTGAACTTTTGAAAGAAAAAAAGAAATTCCAAAATTTTTAAATTTAAAGAATAAAGAAGTTTACGCCTATATGTTTAGCTTGAAGAAGATACAGATTTAAAAAAAAGTAAGATCCGGTGAAAACATGTCACTTACTCACGACGCGGTTAAAGGAGTGTATAAACAATGCACTGAATGTCCTTATAAAAAGAACAGAAAAACTAAATTTACGTGTGAAAAATGTAATAAACATGTTGTATTTCCAACTTTTCTTCCTTTTTAACCTTTGTATACAAGTTTTATGGTAAAAACACAGCGTAAACACCCTTGGGTATGACACACCCTGCGCGAAAACTTTAGGTCGTTTTTTTCACGCGAGTGATGCTGCCGGGTTAAAAATTTAAAGTATATATGCATTCGAAAGTGCATAAAAAATGAAAGTTTCCCTCGTTTTATACTTTTTTATCTGATAAGAAAATCTTTTTATGGTCGTTTTTAATGCACCAGATGTAAATGTTCAGATCTTTAATAAATAATTAAAAATACTTACAAAATGTTTTTAAAAAATCGAAAACGGGAGAAACATTTATTTTGTTTGCGCTTTCAAATGCATTTTATTTCATGCAATTAAAGCAAAATCCATATGTAAATAAAAAAATAAGAAACTCTAAGGGTGATTAACATTACGCTTCGGGTTTCGGGGTGGCGTGTCAAAGGGAGAATTAGAGCGCTGCTTCCGAGTATACAAATTAAGAGAGCTCGAACGGGGGAGGGGGGTTGCACTCTTGTTTGACAATTCAAACCCCTCATGCTGATGTTTCGACTGTAAAACAAATTTGATTGTTTGGATTTAGGAAGTACGTTGCTGCCAGGCAGCTTACACTTTTCTGAAACTCAATTTTAGGCTGGATCTCAGACGAAATTTATATTCAAGCCCCCCCCCCCTTTTCCCTTGAATCGTTTTCCCGCTCCTCTTTGTTCATTAGATGGCCGCGGTAGCCAAGTGCTTAAGATATCGGATCATGGCAGGCATGTCATGAGTTCGAGCCCTGTACCACTAAAGACCCGCCGTGTAGGGGAGCGATGCCCATAAAATCTGTCGAGAGCTCAAACGTCTTCCCGTTGGTGTGATGCGGTAGTTAGAAGAGGGAGGGGCCAGCTCAAGTGTTGTCCTCGCCACTTAACCATGGTTCAAAATTACAAGGTCCATCGCCAAAAGCCCTCGTGTAGCTGAACAGTGCGACGTTAATATTCATTCACTTTGTTCATTAGTCCAGCGCTCTGTTTTCGCCACGAACTTTCTGGTATCTCTTACGGCAGCAATCCACAAACGTCTCAAATTACTGAGAAAAAAGCGATTCTCAATGAAGCAAAAGAAATGTTTCCTTATGCTTGAGAACTAAACACGCCAGTTATCAATATTTTTCAAAAATGTAATGCGATTTTTTAAAGGAAAGCTTTATATTTGCATTTTAATTCTAAAGATAGTAAAAACGAAATAAAAACGAATACTACTGTTACGGTGGCTACTGCCGCTGTTTATAACCCTAAGATGTCTACTCTCCGATCTTTGTGATAGTGTATGTGTACAGGCGTCCTTCGTATAATAAGGTCCTTTTAAAACATGGTCTCTATATTAAATGGCACAAAATTTGAGTTAAATATTGCTCTTTTTTCATATAACGTGTTTGTATAAATTTAACTGAACTGCAAAAAGGAATAGCATTGGTAAAAATTAGATTTTTTCCACCTCCCCCTTTTTTTTTTGAAAAATATCTTTTAGTAGTACGTAAAGAAAAATTTAAAAGAGAATTGCAAAGCAATTTCGCTCCTTTTAAAGAAATTCTAAAAAGAATTGCAAGATCGAAACAGACAAGTAATTGCAACTGGCTCTGATAACTTTAATAATGATGGAGAAATAACTACTGAAGAAGATTTTAAACCAACTTTGAAACAAAAAATTACATTACCTGTAATTTATGATGGGAATGGTGATGAACATTAATTTTGTGATCCTAATCAGGGCCGATCCTAGCAGGAGTGCAGCGCGTGCACCGCACGCGGGCGGCCACTGGCCGCATATAATTCTATTAATCAAGCAAAAAAAATTTCGAATTTCTTAAAATAAAAATTATAATAAGTTGAATGAATATATGTTGAATTTTAAATAGTTATTGAAAAATCAAAATTAGTTCCGGTTTTCCGATGGCATAACACAGTTTAAGAAAAGTAGAATGTTAATGCATAGTGTGTTGGCCCATTGTCTATCAATATATATATATATGTCTACTCTTTATACACATTCTTCATTTGGAGCAAAATTAGTGGAAGAGCCGGCAATACCGCCATGGAAAAGGGGTGTTTTTTGTTTGTTTGTTTATCAGCGGCACTCGTGGCGCACTGTGGGTCGATGCTTAACAAAAACGATTTTTACTAAAGTTGTTTTACGAAGACATCTTTTATTCTCATTACAAAGCCTTTTTGAAAAACACTTCAATTTTCACTCAGTATTATTCATGTTAGTAAAGTTTTCCGAAGTTTTATATTTCATATTATGTTGTTTCAGTTATGAAATTTTATATTATGTTGTTGGTACCTACTTAGGTACTGAGTTTAAAAAATTACGGATTCAATGCGATTTTTTTTTAAAGAACCCAAAATGTAACGATGTAATGTAATCAAATAGGCGAATCAAAAGATTCACAACATAGCACTAAGAACAAAAATAAGCAGATGTAACAGATCATGATTAGATTTTAATAAAAAAGCATATATTAAAAGATAATCATGATATATATAGTATAGCTTCCTGCTTATAAGAATATTCCATCTCCCAGTTCAAGAGTAATTTCATATCAACTAATCCATTTAGCTCAGACATGTCAAACACGTTGCCCACCAGTACATAGATTGCAGCCCACCATGATTTTTTTCTTAACATTTTTTAAATATTAAACTTTTAAGGTTTTTCATTCTGAAAATTATTTGAGGTAAAGTTTTTTTTAAAATTTACAACATGTTTACTTGTTACTTATTCTTGTTTTAAGAGATCCTATTTAATTACAAAAATAACCTTTAGATCATAAGCTATTTTTTAGAATATTTGGTTTACTTTCACTATACGAAATTAATTTTTATGAGATTCTTAAAAGCATTTATGCATTTTTTCACTATTAGCAGTTATTATATAGCAGAGAGACAGAGCAACTTCTCAGTGTACCGTATAAACAGCATTTCTCACATAATTTATGCGGTTACATAAAAATCCGTGTGGTTAACAACACGTTACAGGTCATTTACCCCTTCTATGCTGCTCTACTAAAATTAGATGTACGCGGGTCTCAGCGCGAAGCGCTTTTACCCAAATTGAGCGAAATAGAGCGACCATGACTGAATACGTAAACAAATCAAGTGGCCCCCGGCGTGGGGGGCAGAGGAAGTGGCTCCCAAGCTGAGGTGGCCCGCAGAGCGGACGAACCGGGGAGAAGTCTGGAGGAAGTGCAAGGAAGGAAAATCGGAGGATTGCGATAGCAATCGAAGAAAGGAGCGGCCAAGTGACTGTTCCTCTCTCTCCACCTTTTAGGATGCAGCGGGAAGCTAGTGTGAAAAGTTATAAGTATCTTACACTATTAAAATTCGAAGGTAAACAAACGTATCTATCTATCTATGTATGTGCGTCTATCTTCTAACGAACAGCACCACGCAGAAAGTCGCGGAAGGTACCAAAAGATCGGGAATTTTCCGGGGAAGCCGTATTGCCTATTTATATTCCGATATTGTAATTAGTTTAAAAGATATTAGTTAAAAACCTTAAAACGCCGAATTGTTTTACTCCTGCCGGTTGTTTACTTGGCGGAACTTCCCTTCCGTTTCGGCCGAGCGGTAATCTTACGTTTTCCACCATATTAAAATTGTCATCTAATTTTCGGTGTCGAAATGAGACAAAAAATAATTACAGAATCGGAAAGATCATTTATTTCGCCACGACACGGTATAATGTTTTTTGTGAAATAACGATATTTTCCATTTTTTTCGAATTTTTTAGAATAGTGTTAAAACAGATGCGTTTTTATGAAAATTATTTCTAAATCGTTGGGTATGAATTACTTTTCGTGTTATTAAATCGATATTATACACTAATTAACTTCAAGCCTTTCTCTTTTAGATCCATTCATTTAAAAAATATAATTTCCAAAACTTTTTTTTTAAAGAATTTTTAAATGTAGTCTTAATTTTTACTTCACATTGAATAACTTCGTCATTTATGAAGATAATCTCACAAAACCTTTTTTCCGTGTGTACAGTAATATTATCCGTAACATATACGAAGATTGAAAAAATTGCTTCAAAATTACGGATTTTAAAAAGCATTTTGTGATTTTCGTAAACTTATGTTTTTTTCTGAGAAATAAATTAAAAAGTAGTATATTGTACATTTCTTATTTCAAAGTACGTTATTTTTGCAAATAGTTGGTGATGTTTGAGAGCATTAACGTAAAAATTACGCCCTTAAAATAAAGGTAATGATTTTTTAAAATAATTTAAAATACGCGATTTTACATTTAGCCAAACATTGGTTAACTGTCTGGTGGCGGAGTGCTAAGAGCTCCCGCTACATTCAAGACTATAACTGCAGCACTGCCGTGCGCGGTCAATGCGAAGGAGGATGTCCGCCTCGCAGAAACCCGCCGGTCGCCTTTTTTCATACTTGTCTTAAATTTTTTCTCCCAAAACTTTTTTTTTTAAAGAATTTTTAAAAAGTAGTCTTAATTTTTACTTCACATTGAATAACTTCGTCATTTATGAAGATAATCTCACAAAACCTTTTTTCCGTGTGTACAGTAATATTATCCGTAACATATACGAAGATTGAAAAAATTGCTTCAAAATTACGGATTTTAAAAAGCATTTTGTGATTTTCGTAAACTTATGTTTTTTTCTGAGAAATAAATTAAAAAGTAGTAATTTGTACATTTCTTATTTCAAAGTACGTTATTTTTGCAAATAGTTGGTGATGTTTGAGAGCATTAACGTAAAAATTACGCCCTTAAAATAAAGGTAATGATTTTTTAAAATAATTTAAAATACGCGATTTTACATTTAGCCAAACATTGGTTAACTGTCTGGTGGCGGAGTGCTAAGAGCTCCCGCTACATTCAAGACTATAACTGCAGCACTGCCGTGCGCGGTCAATGCGAAGGAGGATGTCCGCCTCACAGAAACCCGCCGGTCGCCTTTTTTCATACTTGTCTTAAATTTTTTCTCCTACTGGACATTGCGTCGCCACACATCATTACACACAAAAAGGAAAAATTCTGAAATATATTTTAATTCTCTCTTCTTCAATGATTGAATTCACTTGCTGCATCCCCACTGATCTGAAATTTACTTCATTTTCAGTGCTGCCATTATGTAAGCAAATGGTATGTCACAATTAATTGCTAAATTAGCAATTTTAATCAATTTTATTAGAAAATAATTAATAAGTTAGTTTTTTATAATATACTTTTTTTCGCAGATACGTGTTTAAATAATTTTAACACAGAGTGGAATGAAAAACTATAAAATTAAAATTAAAAAAATTAAATGATTTTATCAAGTAATATTATTTTCTTTTTGAATGTTTTTTTCAGTTAAATTTTCTAAAAATTAAAATGCATTCAATGCATTTCTGATATTCATTTAAAATATTTATCAATATCAAAATTTTTGTTCTCTTTCATAAAACTTATAGTTTACTTTAAAATAATGCGTAATTGCATGAAACTTTTTTCCCCCCGTGTCAAATATTTCATAAAATTCTCACAATTTTACTTCAAGAATTAAAATAGTAGTGAAATTTTGTAATTTGAAAAATTTATACTTTCTGTTCTTTTTTCAGCATACAACTATTTTTAAAAATGCTACAGTTTCGTTTCCGGGAAAAAACTATCTTTCTTTAAAGAATTTTATAGAAAAAAAACAACTTTTTTTTTAAACAAAACAATGCTGTTTTGCATATTTTATGATTTTTTCTCATATGAATCAATATCGTTGCGTTTATATAAAAATTATTTTTAAAACTTTCAGAATCAGTGATTTAAAAAATAAAAAGCCGAAAACTTTTTTGAACGAATTATAATAAAACACTTAAAATACTTAAATCAATCATTTAATAATTTCTTCATTGAAAAAAAAATTGCATGAAATTTTTTCCCGTGTGTCGATTTCGCTTAAAAATTACGAATTTTAAAGATTTTTTTGTGTGATTTTCGTAAAATAAAGTTTTTGCGAGAAATAATCTAAGCATTATTTTTGTAAACTTTTTTCTTCAAAAATTATTGTTGTTTCCAATCAATATGTGAAAACTTGGAATTTTCAATTAAAAATTGAGCCCTCAAAAATAATGAAAATTTTAAAGACATTCTAAAGGCTTTGCGCATGCGCGAGAATCATTATTGTTCCCCCCCCCCTCTGTTTAACAATCAGCGGCCAAGGTCAAACTTGCTGTTGCAATATTTTTTCCGTTATTGAAATGTGAGTGAGGGATTTTTAAAAAGTCGCACTGTTCACCTACTCCAGAGTTTTTTGGCGACGGACTTCGAAATTTTCAATTTAAAACTTTTAGAATCAGTGATTTTAAAAAAAACGCCAAAAACTTTTTGAACAAATTTTAATAAAACACTCAAAATACTTAAATCAATCATTTAATAATTTCTTCTTTTATAAAGGTAATAGCATGAAACTTTTTTCCCCCGAGTCGAATATTTCAAAAAAATCCTCACAATTTTACTCCAAGAATTAAAATAGTAGTGAAATTTTGTAATTTTAAAAATTTATACTTTCTGTCTTTTTTTCAGCATACAACTATTTTTAAAAAGACTACATTTTCGTTTCCGGGAAATAAAAAATTGCAACGAAAGAATTGGAAAGTGAGTGGGTGATTTTAAAATTCACCCTGTTTGCCTATTCGAAAATTTTTGGTGACGGACCTCGAAATTTTCAACCATTCTCAAGTGACGAGAACGACACCTGAGCTTTCACCCATCTTTAAGAATTACCACACCACACCAACGCAAGAACAAATTTCGAAAAAGGGATTTTTTATGACATAGTTAGAGAAATCACTCACATCGCACGCACGCACACACAAGTGCTATCGGCCTGAGGGAAACACGAAATTTCCATGAGGGTGAAGTTATTCAGTCGGTAAAAGCCCGTGCAACGCAGGGCTAAGCGGAGAGGAAAGAAACAAAGAAATCAAAGTAATTTCGGAAAATAATATTGGAAGTGCCGAATTTGTGAATTTGAGTGAATATTAACGTCCCACTGTTCAGCAACACGAGGCCTTTTGGGGACGGTCCGCGTAATTTTGAACCATGGTCAAGTGACGCGGACGACACCTGAGCTGGCACCCCCTCTCATAACTACCACACCACACCAACGGGAGGACGTTTGAGCTCTCGACATATTTTACGTGCATCCCAGCCCTACACGGCTGGTCTTCAGTGGTACTAGGATCGAGAATTTGCGAAGAGAAGTGAAAATGTTAAGCAACAAAGCCATGGCACGCACTCATGGGACATGCATTCACATCGTACGCGTGAAACCCCACAAAAGTGTTGGCGTTAGAATAAAAGTAGGAAATTAACATGGGGATTAAGTTATACCCTCGGTATAAGCCCGTGCAACGCCGGGCCATGAAAGCTAGTATGAATGAGTTATTTGTTGTGTTAGGGTGGGCGGAGCGGATTTCTCCACTTCGTGCTAGTGTATGCATAGTTAATTTTAGGGTGAGGATACGTGAAAAGTGTTTGTGCTTTGATGATGGGGTTGTCGTGGGTTTCGATGGAGAGAAAAATATTTCTAGATAGTTTAGTGATGTAGTTAGATATCAGCTCCATGTGTAGATCGTTGTGTATCACATCATTTCGAACGTACCAAGGTGCGTTCGTTATGATGCGGAGCAGTTTATTTTGAACTACTTGTATTTTCTTCATGTGAGTGGTGGCTGCAGCCCCCAAATGGGGGAAGCATATGTTATTACTGGGCGCAAAATTCGCTTGTATAAAATTACTTTATTTTCTAGAGATAGTGGTGACCCCCTCCCTATAAGAGAGGATGCCAAATGAATTCTATTCCAGAACTTCTCTGCTAGATAGTCAATATGTTTCTTGTAAGTTAAGCGGCTATCTAATCTATGCCGCTCTCACTAACTAACTAAAATTAGAATTGACGGGTCTACAGCGCGTAGCGCTTTTACCCAGTGTGAGGAGAATAGGAAATCCATGTCAGAAATTTAAAAAATCAAGTAACCCCCGGCGTGGGGGCAGAGGAATTGGCTCCGAGGTGGCCGCGCAAGGCAAACGAACCGGGGAGAAATCTGGAGGAAGCGCAAGGAAGGAAAACGATCACCTAGCAAAAAAAAGGAGGCAACCAACATGAGCGGGCGGGCAGTGACAGTTCACTAAGAGTCCGTTTCGGCGCATTAGAGCATTTGATGTTGTAGATGTATAAAATTAGTGTTTTTTGTAGTATCTAGGGATGCCGCTCTCATTATCGTGTGTGCCACTTATATTCCTCTTTCTCCTGTCTTTGGAGTGTCCAATCAGCGGTGAGAGGCTGTAATTGTGTGTGTGTGTGTGTGTGTGTGTGTTGTCGGTTGCAGAGATGGAGCATGGGTGACCGTTCTCTTCTCTGATGAGTCAAGGTTCAGCCTAATCAGTGATTCTTGTAGTAATAATGTCAGCCTAATGAGTGATTATATAAGAAAAGAACCAGGGACCGCTACCAATATCTGAAAAATAGATGATTACGACAAGGGAGGCTTGATGATATGGGAAGGCATTAAATGAAACCGTCCTCATATACTTTGAAAGAGATAATTTTTTGAAAGAGACATTCGGACTGCTGCAAGATATAGGAATGAGATCTTTCAGGGAAAAGTTGGCTCTAATTTCATTTCAATGGATGATAATGCGAGGTCACATTGTTTCTGGAAAATGAGGATATTCGCCGGGTAGATTGGCCAGCCAGATATCCAGACTTCAACCCTATGTAGCATGCCTGAGATGCTCTAAGGAAGGCAATTGCGACTCGCAAACTCCTTTCAAGACCTAATAAATGGATGCCTAACGAGTGGAACCATTTGCCCCAGAAACTCATTAACTCCCTTATTTTCAGTATAAAATCCTGATGGGAGTCCTGTATATCTGCAAGAGGGAGCCATACCTCCTATTAACCACATATGTTGTTCGATTCTGCATCTGCTGGTTCATAACTTCCGACGAGTGTTACGCTCGATCTTGTGGATGAATGTTGAAGTGTTATTATTTGTATAATGTCAAACCTATGCACAAACTAAATTTCGTTTAGATCTGTCCAGAATCTCTAGAGATAATCCGACAAAACCTAAAAATTTTCTTAATTTTAAACACATGTGAATATATTTTTCGTTTCACGAGATTCATGCTCAGTATTTTTTTTTTTTAATTATTAGATTATATTTCCTACGTAAATACTGTTGCCTAGTATATCTAATTATAAAATGTTTACTTTTATTTTAAAGGTAATATTTTTGTTTTGTTTATTATTCTCTTAAAGTATTTTGTAGCTATTATAAGCTACTAGCTGTCAAAAAAATAAAGTTCTGAACTTCAAATTTTATTTATGTTTCGCTTTTTACTCTTATACAGGTATATTAGTTTAAATCGTCAACGTTAAGGTATCCGAACACGTTGAAAATGACCAAATTCAGTCAAGACAGATATTTTTATTTTTATTTTATTGAATAGAGCTATCTTTTGACAATACGAAACATACTTTGTTTTGTTTCTACACTACCTAGAGACCAAGTTACAATCAATTATATAAATTTAGAAAAACCTGGAGTGGGTGTTCGATCTAGCAGAAGTGGGCATTTAAATTGCTCAAAATCTATCATGGCGAGTCTGATAACTCAAAATATTACGAATGTATTTCTATAAAACTTTTTGAACCTGACATTTATGTTATTTTCTAGAGAACGTACTAAAATATTTCTTATTGTATGAGTTATGGTTTGTTATTTAAATAATGGTCTCATAAAAAATGTAACATTTCTTATAATGTTTACTCAATCAGCTCTAAAATTTTCAAATTTTAATAAAAAATTAAAATTTTAGTACATTTTCCAGATAAATGCATCTAATTTGTTTTAGTAATTTTTTTACTAATGAATGTTTATTACTTTTCTCTCTAACTGCTTTGAAGTTTTTCAAAAATGTTGCTAAAATTTCACTTATAATTGTGATTTTTTGTAAAATTCAGGTAATTTATTTTAAATTTTGATAGCTAAATGGAAATATTTATTGGTATTGAGTCCAAAAAGAGCCTTTATAATGTTTTAGTATGTTATTTTGTTAAAAAGTACTCCGAATGTGCTCGGATACCTTAAGTATAAATCAAAGTATAAAAAAATTCTGTAGAGGGGTGGCACATTAGGTCTTTGCACGCGGGCGGCCAACACCTTAGGATCGGCCCTGATCCTAATGAGCAATTTCTATTCATTTTATAACGATAATAATCACTTTTTGAGTCTTTCTGCTGTATTTTTGATTTTTGTGCTGTACATTTTTGTTTTAGTGTAAAATATTGAGGTTAATTTACTATTTTATTTGTATGTTTTATTGGAACTAAATTTCAGCTATCATAAAAATTTACACCTTTAGACTTGTCTTCGATCTAACACTGTACGCATTGCCTATATTTATATTATTTCAAAACTTCGTATAACATGGTATCGATACTACACGAAGCGCAGTTTTGATACAACATGGTATATATTGTCTTGATTTATATTATCTACGTACTATTGCGTATAAAACGTATAAAAAAGGCTTGTATTACGTGTTTTCGATATAGCATGGTATGAATTAACCGTGTTATACGATTGACACCTGTATAAGAATGTAAATCACCCTCTAGCTCTTTTAGTGTTTCAGTGTATCCTTATACTCCAAAAAGGGAGAAATCGAGTCTGGCAGAGCAATAAAAACAACAGTTATAGCTTAGAGGTGTATTTGTGACCTTTTTTGAGTCAATAGTATTGTGTAAAAACCACTGAGAGATAACATTGTGGTCCAGTTCTCGCCTTGAGGCAACCAAAGAATATGTGAAATTATGGAGGAGGTATAAAACGAAGTATATGCTATTTTGGAACTGTTGATTTCTGACTTTTTTTCAATGAAAAGTTATGACTATTGACTTTATTGATAAACGAAGAGTTGAATTCTTTGAGGACTCTTGTAAGTATTTTGATACTGTTGAACTTTAAAATTTGACTACGTTCGAAGGTACTAAAAAAGATTTTATATCAAATGGACTAAATTAACAAACAAGTGGTGCCAGGTCGGAATCACATGATCAATTTGCAAACATTTTCATGTACAACACGTGATGAAAAATTCTCATACTCTTGCGTTGTTGACATGTTGTATTTCAACTATATTTTCGTGTACATAATTAATATTATAATATTTTTCTATCATTTTAGTGTACCTATAAGGAAGGAAAAAAATCTTATTATTTTTTTTAATAACTCAAGTTTTTATTCTAATTTATTTGTGTTAAGTGTGCATAGCCTCTTATAGTTGTTACTTGTTGTGTTTGTGTACTTATTTATAGTTCTTAGTTATTTTTTACTTGATTTATTAACTAGTATACTTACTTTTAATAAGTCTAATTCAGTATAGTTATCAGTATTGTTACTAAATAATTTCTGAGAAAAACAATAATTTTTTTTCCATTATAAAATATTCTTTTAAAATATCTGTTACGACTGTATAGTTTTTTTCTCGTTTATGTCCGGATTTAATTCATTTTTTAAATACAAAAAAAAAAAGGATTTTTAATATTTTTATTTATTATGAAATATCAAGAGTTGGTTCTAAACGATTAAGACAAGCTTTTTAAACATTTGGAAGAAAATGTAAAAAATTAAGTAGTAATTCTGAATACATACATACATACATAGATAGATAGATAGATAGGAAATAGTATTAAATTATAGTTTCAAATATTCAAAGAAAATGTTTTACATTTTCTACTTACTTCCGATTGTAGAAAATGGTGACGCCAAACAAACCAAATAAAATCTAGGTGGAATGCAAGAATTCGTGTGCAATGAAGTCAGACGCCATATGACCCCTGAGCGAACGATCATTTATCACACCTACAACAAATATCAACGAGTGAAGTCAACGCCTGGTAATCTGCTTCCTTTCTAAAAGCAGACCATTCTTTAGGCTTACCTGTGTTTGACATCCCCATATCACAGGAGAACCCTGTTCTCTATTCGAACTGTCTTTTTTGTAAATAATTAAATGTTGTAAACAGTGGTATCCTTAATTTTCTTTATCTTAATAAATTATTTTTTCTTTAATTTGATTGCAATGATTTCTTTTGTTCAAAATTTCACTATACCCCTGGACATCATTCCCATATATATAATATATAAAATTCTCGTGTCACAGTGTGTGTAACCAAACTCCTCCGAAACGGTGTGGCCGATTCTTATGAAATTTTTTGCGTATATTCAGTAGGTCCGAGAATAGGACATAAACTATTTTTCATTCCGATATTGTAATTAGTTAAAAAGATATTAATTAAAAACCTTAAAACGCTTAATTGTCTTAACCCTACGCGTTATTTTCCCCGCCTAGCGTCGTGAAAGAACAGAGGGTGAAATTTTTCGGTATTCTCGACGTTATTTAAACAGCCATCCGATTTTTGTTTTTTAAATCAGACAAAAAATAATTACAGAATCGGAAAGATCATTTCTTTCGCCACGATACAGTATATTTTTTTTTTTAAAATAATAATATTTTCTATTTTTGATGTGTAACATCTTTACTCTCGGTTGCTGGATATTTGTTGGAGTGATTTCGTGAAAAGGGACGGAAATGCGTAACAGGAAGTCAGTGAAAGCTCCCGCTGTTTGAATTGACCAATTCAGCGCCTTGGGGGTGTCTCTTCGCTAGCCTCGCCTCGTGGTCCAAATTTAGTAGCAATTAGGGTCCCGTAGACAGAAATCCCAACTCTAACGCGATGAAAGCGCCCTTTTTTGGGAGGGGGGGGGGAAATGGGCGTTTCTAAAGGAAAGGCCAAGTACTCATGTAGTACTGGTCTTAATGATCGAAGGTAAATAGTTCCTTCATAAAAGATAAATGATATGCCTTTTTTTCTCAATTTTCTATATTTTCTCGACTTTGAAATAAACATTTTTTCCCAAGCTATTATTTTTCCAAATTTGCGTTTACTTTATTCCATTTTCTGATGATTATGTTCTGACAGCTGTCATGATAAAAGAAAATGACATCACAGAGTCATACAAGCCTCTTCTACAAGAGTTGAGAGAGATATTCTGTTTGTTTCCAAATGCAATCCGAGCTCGAGACAGGACCCCCCCCCTCTTTCCCATTCTATTTTTTCTTTTCTTTCAGGGTCCAGTTTACAATCATCTTTAAGACTATTTATATGACAACCGACCCCTCTTTTACTGCCCAACCCATGGTTCACGTATATAAAAACTGGCGGACATTCTAGTTATACAAATAAACTACTTTTTTTACGCTGTTTCGTTTCTGTCTGAGGAACATCAGTTTTTCATTTGTTATATATATATAGATCTACAATGATAATTAAATATCTTCAACGAGTACGAAATAAGGAATATTCCGAATTTTGTACAATAATTTATTTTATAAAAATATCAGTTTTAGTTAAACTGAAACCTTTATATATATATATTTCTATTCATTCAAAACAGTTTTCTGTGATATCTCTCAATATTAAATTGCATCAAAATCCTTTTTTAAACAGTTTATTGACAAGATAAATTTATAAGAATATTGGAATGAATAGTGTAATGTGATTTAAATTATTCTCTTTCCTGAAATATTTCAGAACAGTTCTTTATTTCCGATTATGTTCAATAGTTTTATTTAAAAACATTTTAAGACATGTAACAAAAAAAAAACTTATGTAAATTTAATAAAGTACAGTGGCGTAACAACCAATGGGCTAGGTGGTGCCGTGCACCGGGTCCTCGCGCCTTGACCACCAAGCAAGTCGAACTTGCGATAATTTCTCACATAATTGAGATATAAATATAAAAAATTGTTTCATAGTTCTGGGTATGGTTAGTCAATATATTGGGGACATATGTGCGGCAGAATGCTTATTTGAAAATGGACAAACAGTCATTTTGGTGGTCGCATACATTTCTCCGAATCAAACAGTTAAAAAAATTAAAGATTTTCTGCATTTTGCACATTTACCGTATATCGAAGGTGGTTCTGCTCTTTTTTTAAAAAAAACTATCACTCTCTTCCCATGATTTTCAGTGTTGATTTTAACGTTAACTTCAGTTTGCCAGAAGCTGAGCCGCTTATAACTTTTCTGAAAGATGAACTCTAGCTCGAAATGAATACAAATCGAAATGTTTCGACTACTAAGAGTAATACTGTTATTGACGCCGTTTTTCAACGATTTTTAAATACTTTGAAATCACAAGTATATGTGTCAAACTTTAGTTTTCATAAATCTATTGTCTCCGCTCTTCCCCAAATTAAACAAGAATAAATATTTTTGTTAAAAAACTGCATTCCTCCTTGTGTTAAATAAATAAATTTTCATTAAAGATATAATTATTTGATATAAAATTATTTCCAGTCATGCCCTATTAATTTTTTTCGGAATTAAAGTCACTATTGCGTATTTACCCCAAAAACAAGTCAGATATTACACATCATATGCGACTACTGTAAGACTCGTTTCTTTTTTTTTTTTTAATATTTTTTTTTAAAAATAGTTAAAATGGATGCGTTTTTATGGAAATTATTTCGAAATCTTTGCGTATGAATTTATTTTCGTGTTATGAAAACGATATGCTACACTAAATAACTTCAAGCCTTTAATCTTTTAGAACCAGTCATTTAAAAAATAAAGTACCCCTAATTTTTTTAAAAAGATTTTTCGAAAAATTTTCGAAGTTTTTAACTTAACATTGAATAACTTTGTTATTTATTAAGATTATCATACGAAACTTTTGTTGCGTTTGTAGAATAATGTTATCAAACTTCTGTGCGAAGACTGAAAAAATTGCTTAAAAATTACGGATTTTAAAATTTTTTTTGTGATTTTCGTAAAATAACCTTATTGCAAGAAATTATGTAAGCAGTATTTTTTGTACATTTTTTATTTAAAAGTCCTTCGTTTTCGAAATTAATGTGTGAAGTTTGAAAGCATTAACTTAAAAATTAAGCCTTAAAAAAATAAAAACTTTAATAAAAAAATACGCGATTTTACAGTTTGCCAAGCCTTGGCGTCGAAAAATGGTTTCGCTCCAAATAGCTTTCAACTGTTTCACCTGAAACTTCACATCTAACTCAAGGGTTGCACCAAAAAGTTCTGACTTAAACATGCGAAAATCACAAATTTGGCGAGTAAAAAAAATGCGAGTGAAAAAGTTATTTTTGCTTCAATTTTCATCATTTTCTCTTTATATAATTTTCAAAATTAAATCATTATTGATGTCAGATTAAAATGAAAGAATGTATTCAATACATTTCTGAGATTTATTTAAAATATTTATCTGTATCAGATCAGTGATTTAAAACATAAAAAGCCAAAAAAATTTGAACAAATTTTAATAAAACACTCAAAATACTTAAATCAATCGTTAAATGATTTCGTCTTTAAAAAAGATGATTGCATGAAACTTTATTCCCATTTGTCAAACATTTCAAAAAATCCTCACAATTTTACTTCAAGATTTAAAATAGTTGTGAAATTTTGTAATTTGAAAAATTTCTACTTTTCTGTCTTTTTTCAACATACAACTATTTTTAAAAAGGCTACATTTTCGTTTCCGAGGACTAAAAAAGTGCAACAAAAGAATTGGAAAGTGGGGGAGTGATTTATAAATTCGCACTGTTCACCTACTCGAGAGTTTTTGGTGACGGACTTCGAAATTTTAAGCTGCGGTCAAGTGATGAGGATGACACCTGAGAGCTTTCACCCATCTCTCCTAATTACCACACCAACTTAAGAACAAATTTCGAAAAAAGGAGTTTTTATGACATATTTAAAGAAATCACTCACATCGCGTGCATACACACACACACACACATAAATGCTACCGTCCTAAAGGAAACAAGAAATTCCCATGGGGATGAAGTTATTCACTCGGTAAAAGCCCGTGCAACCCCGGGGTAAGCGGAGAGGAAAGAAACAAAGAAGTAAAAGTAATTTCGAAATATAATATTGGAAGTGCTGATTTTGTCAAGAGAAGGGAAATTGTTGAACTAGAAAGCCATGATACGCACTCACGGGCCATGCACTCACATCGTACGCGTCACACCCACACAGAAGTGCTGGCGTCAGAAATAATGGAGGAAATTAACATGGGTATTAAGTTATACTTTCGGTAAAAGCCCGTGCAACGCCGGACCGGGTCAGCTAGTATATATATATATATATATATATATAGGATGCCCCAAAATGACTGCATAAACTCTGCACAGCTAGATTCCTAGTTATGAGTACATAAAAACTGCCCAAAGAAGCACTCCTGTACGATCCATAGTTTACGAAGAAAAATAGGAAGAAACAAAGTATGACGTCACTTCCGGTGCAAGGAAAACACTTTATTTTACATATCAACAACAGTATTTGCATATCTTTCCAGACGATAATGTTTAAAATGTTCTTCGCGCATGTCGCGTCATGCATGCGCGCGCCGTGGAATGACGTTAAGCCGCCGTTTAACTGGTATTTAAAAGGCTGCATCTTACAGGTACTGGTAGTCTTCGTATGGTGGTCATGTATTCCGTTCGTGACTATTGCGACATGTCATCTACAGGAACTGGTGTATCGAGACGTAGTGACAACAAAAATGGACTTAGTTGTTCGTCTGCATGCTGCTTTTACTTCGGTGGACCCCACGATGCTGCGACGTGTAATGACAGCTATTCCACGGCGTGCCCAAGCCTGCCTCGACATTCACGGTGTATATTTTGAACATCTGCCTTAAATTGTGCATATACTGATGTTGATATGTTCAATAAAGTGTTTTTTTCTTGGCACCAGAAGTGACGTCATACTTTGTTTTTCGTATTTTTCTCGTAAACTATGGATCGAACAGGAATGCTTCTTTGGGCAGTTTTTATGTACTCCCAACGAGGAATTTAGCTGTGCTGAGTTTATGCGGTCGTTTTGGACACCCTGTATATATAAACGCGAAAGTTTGTATGTATGGATGTTTGTTACCCTTTCACGCAAAAACATCCGAATGGATTTTAATGAAATCTCATAACAATATGGTTTATACATCAGAATAACACATAGGCTATAATTTATAAAGATATTGTGTGAAGCATCTAAAATGTAATGATAAATGTCAAACAAGTAGGAAAAAATTCTGCTATCGGTAAGCTATTCTGGCGTGCGTTGCAAAAACCGTTCGAATTACACGCATGTAATCAGGAATATAAAAAAAAACCGCGACAGCATATATCTATCTTTTATGTGTAAGCCATTTTCACCAAAATAGTGAACCATAAATACAATAAAAATTTATAATTTATTTCTATGCACGCTTTTTTATGATTTTATTATCAAGCAACAACTACGAAAATCGGCAAACATGCGTATTTTTCTTTGAAAAGGTTCTTTTTGTGCAATCCTTTTTTTCTGCTTCCCACCAGGAGGCGTTACGGCATATCAACTTCGGCACCGTACAATCAATCGCCAAGTTGCCAACATGGTCTCCAAAAATGATGCCAACTTGGCTTTATCGCCAACATTTCGTTATGTTTACATTGAATCGCCATTATAATGTAAGGAACAACGTTGCTTGTGAATATTCCAATTTTAACATAAAATAAATACAACAGAAAGTAATATTAAAGTATTATACATGCAGGTAAAGAATATTTACACTATTTTAAGCGTTCATTATACAAAATTTGTAACAAGCACAGCAGAGATCAGCTTAGGAAGATGTTTTCAAAACTCGACCCACAAGAGAGTTACGGGGAGATATAAATAAAAAAAATCCTTTTTATCATCTATTAGAGCTACAGACTTAAAATTTAACAAACATGGGTTTTTTGTTTATCTAAGATATGCAAAAACTTTTTTTTTTGTAGTTTAATATGCAATTCACGTGAAATTAATACATTAAAAACTTGTTTATCCTTTAATCTGTATTGTTTAATTTTTCAAATCACCCGTGCTATGAACCGGTAAAATCAGCTAGTATATTTTTGTTTATATATATATATATATATATATATATAATTTTCTTGATATAGAAATCAAATTAAATGATAATAAAATAGTTACTAATATTTATGATAAATGATAAGACTTTAATTTCAATATTATAAAAGTACCACATTAGTAGAGTAATCTACATGTTTCTATATTCAGAAATATTGTTATTAATTACACACAACGCAATAAATTTCTAGTTCCAAATAAATCAGAAAAAATAAAAAAACTATAAACATTTTACTAAATACTGCTTAATTAAAAAAAATCCAATTAATTTTATTAATAGATATTTGAATAAAGAAATTCTAAATAGAGTAAGGATTACATTTCCATAGTTTATTGACAGGTTATTATTATAAATTTATTATTTTATCTAGATAAATACAGATATCCCCAAATTCTAATTTTAGATAAAATTACTTTTTAAAATTTAATTTAATTTATTATTTTTTTAAATCATGTAATCTTAGTGACCCTAAGATAATAGTAGCATGTTTGCTATTCTTAATTTATTATTTCTATTCTTTGCATACATTTGCTAAGTGCTACTTTTCAGCCATTGCTTTGCTTTGAATATGTATTTGGGTTCAGAATTTGGCAATAACTTATTTATTGTACTCAGATTTAGCACGGGCTCTGCATTTTTTAGGTAAGTTACCTTTTTCTCATAATAGATTTAGATTTTCTATCCATTATTTTCAATAGGTTTTTGCTCGGTATTATTAGCAGAAAGGGGGAAGGTTGGCTGGCCACACAAAACATGTCAATTCCACTTTTATATAAAATGTTTTATATACAAGCTGTCCTAAGCCAGCAATGTTGATAGTACTGTAGCATCCATTATTTTATAGTTTTTATATTTAACTCTGTTATTTTAATTTTTCATATTTCCTTTTAAATTCTGTTGTCTGGTTATCTTGCAATTTCAATTCTTTTCAGTTTTAATCATGTTTATTCACCTCTCTCTTGTAGAGAAATTTTACATACATGTATATAAATACACACACACACACATATATATATATATATACCAGATGATTACAATTAAGGGTTTCTCAAAATGTGGGGTGTGATGCATATTATGAGAATTTAAATATCATATTTTGAACTTACTTAGGAAAACATTAAAATAATCATAAAATATTTGCACTTGATAAACTATATGTTGTTTTTGTATTCATTGTAAAATATTTATTACAAAAATATATACTATCCGAATTTCAAATTTACATAAGAAATATGATTAACAATTTTTTTCTTCAAATGATAAACTATACCTTTTTGAGTAGAAAAATAAAATGTGGGCTTTTTTTTTCAAATGTTGTAAAAATTTTAAAAATTTTAAAGTTGTTTTAAACATAAATATATAGATCAAGGGTGTTGAACCTGTTTGGAATAACGTTCTATTTTTTGTAAAGAAATATTTAATGAGGTATCAACGTGCCATCAAATAATTTTGATTTGTGATTATTGGGAAAATAAAAAAACTAAATTCTAAAACACAGCTTAATACTCTACATTTGCTACGAAAAAATATGTTTTGTATGTAAGATGTTACTTTTAGCAGAATGCGTGCTGAATTGGAGTCTAAGTGAGTTTTAATGTTATTCATCTTTGAAAATAATGATTCGTATGCATAGGTAGATGGAAATTGGGTTAACATATCACACAAGACAGCTTTTTCAAGCATTTAAACATATCTGGAATCCATTTTACAGACAATGTTTTACATACAACTGTTCCAGAACATGAAACATGCCACTTTGTCACCTTTTTTAATCATGCCATGTTTATCAGTCCACCAAGCTTGAAATTCTCTGTTATACTTACTATCGCCTTTTTTTTTCTTTGCTGAATCAGCCATGTTAAATAACGGTTAAAAATCGTAAATATAGGACTAAAAAGTTTTAAAATACAATTGTGTCAACGAAACTTACTATGTTAGGCGTTGACAAATTTCGCATCATTAGCAACTGTATAGTCCACGACGTAACTAAGGCAAGCCAATAACGTAGAAGTGGGCTTTCCGACACCCCGCGCACCGTGCATTCAAGTTTGCTCGTAATATACTTTAGAGTGAACTTTGTTATTTTAAACTAAAATGCAAACCGTTTTAAAAAGGGGAGTGCCACAAATATTGTATCGCGTGTCATTGGTTTACCATCCCTACTATAAATAGTTATAGTTACGGAAAAGTTCAATAAGTATGTACTAAATGTTTAATTTATTTTTGTATAAAAAAATGTATGTTTTATGTAATACAATATTAGCTCTTTCTTTATTTTGCTCGTTATGTGATGCACATTATTATTTTTTTTTATAAAGAGGATACAACCAAAGACCTTTCCCCCTCTTTAAAACGTTTTAATCGACTTTCTGTACTACCCTTTAGCTGGCATTCATTACACAAATAGCACTATCTGAAAGCAATTTTATGTGGATTCTTTTTTTGAAATATGTTTTTAAAAAATTCCTTAAGACGTACTTTTGCATTGAATGATAATTTTCAAAAGCATATGTTAATTGAAAGAATTAGATACCTTTTTAAACTTAGTGATATTTAATAAAGTTTTTACTCTGAAAAGTGTTATTCGTATCTCTAAAACTATAATAGATGGCGTGAGTGAGTGATTATTAACGTCGCACTGTTCAGCTACACGAGGGCTTTTTTATAAAGGACTTCGTAGTTCTGAACCATGGGCAAGTGACGAGGACGACACCTGAGCTGGCACCCCTCTCATAACTACCACACCACACCAACGGGAGGACGTTTGAGCTCTCGACAGATTTAACGTGCATCGCTCCCCTATACGGTGGGTCTTTAGTGGTACTGGGCTCCAACTCGTGACAAGTCAGCCACGAACATATACCTTGACCTATACCACCACATAATATATATAGATAGCTTAATTAAGTAATATATATAAATATATATTTTATCGCACTAAAAACAGAATTTATTTTTGATTTACTTAAAACTCCTTCTGCCAACGTAAACTCTGTGTGTGCATCTTTCTTAAATAATTTAAAATATGCAGAAATTGTTGTGTGAAATCTCAGTTTTTATTGAAAAATAATTTTCATGTTTAAAAATTCCAACACATATATTTTAGTCTTTCTTCATTATAAAATCACTTTTTTACATTTTTATCGAAATATTTATAATTGTTACTTTTTATTGAAATCAAGAAAAAAATTCCTTTCCTTTTCTTACAACTAAGTAGGAAATTTGACGCTGTTCGCGTATGAAACTTCCGATGAAAAACATCCACGAAAAGAAGTAGAACTATTTTAAATCTTAACAACACAGTTTGTTTAAAAAATATGAAAGTCGAAAATAATTGTTGGTCTCGCATTTTGAGGATTTAAGTAAATATATGGTTGTCGGGTGTGATAATAAATGAATATTGCTTAATACTAAAATTTTTTTGGCTTGTAATTCTTCCCACCACAGCAAATGTGGTAATATCACTTTCGTAATGAAAGCACGCGTTTTAAAGAGCATTCTAATATGAACGTCAGTACAAAACACTTTTATATTGCAATCTGATTAAAAGTCTGAACTAATGCAAACATGCGAATTAAATTTATTTACAAAGAGTGTTCAGAAAAATAAATGCAATAACAAATAGATGCACAGTAGAAAGTTATCAATGGTCAGGTGTTTCATTTGTGTTTTGTAAGACTAAGTAAACAGTGGGGAAGAGATTGAGGTAGAAATTTTGATTAAATAGATCATCTAATTAATAATAAAGCACTAAAATCATCTTGTGTGAATAAACTGTGTAATAAATAATACTAAAGTACAATGCGAATATTAAATTCAAAGTATATATAATTTATTCCCCTTCTATAAATCATCAGCTATTTAATTTTTAGAATGTAGATTACATCTCAGCACTTTTTTTGGATTGCGTTTTGTTAATTTATACCCCCCCCCCCAAGAAAAGCCCGTATTTATATGTATCTTATATATAAAATACAATATTTACACTAATATGTTTTTCTAATATTTTTTTTTGTATGAAGATATTTTTTAAAATCTTGAATGGTGTAAAGCAGTGTTCTTGAAACTTGTGTTCCACAGAACCTTGGGCTCCACATGAGTCACAATATAAAAAAACCTTAAATAAAATTATAAATGTACATGCAAAATGGATTCAAGTTTTTTATGAAATCTCTATAACCACAAGTTTCTGATGCTTATCTTACTCATTAGAACTAGAAATTTTATTTACACATTATATATAACATTACTTTGTAATGATTTTCTAAACTTTTATTGTAATATAATTAAAGAATATTAAATTACTATTGTTACTTGTACATGGGCCACCTATTGGATCGTTAATATTCTTCTGTCTACTGCCCCGTGTTCAATAGATTTTAACACTCGTTAGTGCAATGTTTTGTACAACTAATGAGTTTTATAATGAAAAATGCATGTTTTAACATATGTGGAAAAACTCTTGTAATGAAGGAGAGGGAATAACATATCGACATATCAACAGATTCGAAAATCTGAGATTAAACAAGAAAAGCTAGTAAATTTTTGGTTGCAAATTCATACAAAATGCACAGGATTTTGCACACAGATATAAACATTTTAATACCATTCAGAACAATGAATTTAAGTGAAAAATATATTTTTCACTGTGCGTGTCTACAAAAACAAAATATACAGACAAATTAAATGCAAAATTAAAAATTCGACTGCAGAGGATCTAGGCCTAGACTTCGACAGTTTTTTTCTTAAATGCAAGCACAAATCTCAGTCACTAAATGGATAAACCTACCTTACAGGATGGGTAAGTGGCACTTGGATCACAAATTAATTTTATTATTATGTTAGTAAATTACATTTATATATATTATGTTAGAAATTTTGATAAAAAATAAGGTATTATTAAAATTGTCTTTCTATAAAGTACATATAACATGTTGATTAAATATTATTTAAAAAAGTATTCTAAGATGGAAGAGACTGTGGGTTTCCCCAAAAATAAGTTATAGTTCTAAGAGACCCGTGAGTCGAAAAAGTTTGAATATTCCTGGTTAAAAAAACTATTCACTGTTACTCTTCCTACCTACAGACTGGAATACTTATTTGCTGATAGATTTCGATTCAAAACTTATCAAAATCAGTCGTCCCTTCCTCTTCTGCCTTTCTTTAGAATGATTCAAAGCAGAATGAATAGTGTGAACGAAGTTCTAGGAGCCGAAGGATTTTTTTTATTTGCTGCAGGCAATATTTAGCGGCGACCTTTTTTTGAGTGGTGTTTGCTGTGCATTTGTCTTCATTTTAAGCCGACACACAACCCTCCCGATTTGGACCAGCAGTGGCTTGAACAGTTGCACCAGGTGATCTCTATTTTTCGAAAAACCCACTTATGACAGGGCAGCAGTCACTCAACGACATGAAAGAGAAGCGAAAATGGGAAGTTTCTCTTCTACGTGCTTTTGTACAAGGAAATTGGCAACATTTCCCCCTTTTTCTGTATAATTCAGATTTCGTTTGACTTAGAGGTGCTGCAGATTCAAATTTCCACTTCTCAGAAATTAAAAATAGTAGAGGAAAATCTTTTATTTGTTTATATTTTTATTTTAAAAGATGTGAAACTGAGTCCTCTTATCTGTGAGGTATCATTGTCAATATATATATATACATTTCATGGTCTTTGAAGAAGAAAAAAATCCACTGATCGAAACAAAACTTGAAAAAAAGATATTTTATTTAAAGAAACCCAGATGACAATTGTATAAATATTCATCTGAAGGCCAAAACATGAATACTTTTCTTTCAAATTCATGGTTTAGGAGGAAAGGATTATCCATTTCAATAAAAACAAATAGGTATTAAGACAAAATACAATATTAGCGTTTATTTTTGCCCAACTGTATTTTTACATAATTATTATAAGCGAGGTAATGAAATCAAAAGAAAGAGTTACTTAGATTGTCTCCGAAAAAATAAAAATGTATCAAATGTGTGTGATATTAGTAACATGTAGAATTATTTTTCTTTTGATATTTTAAAACAACAAATACTTTTCATATCTTCTTCAAAACGAAGAAATGTTTTTTTCCCCTTATTTCCCTAAATGTAATTTTTTCCACAAATTTCAAATTAAGGTTTTAATAATTGATTTGTTATTGTTGCATTTAAAATATAGACTTTTTTAATTTTAGTTTTGATTAACTGTGAGTCTCCACTTACTTAAAAAAAATTGCATCTGTGGCAGTCAAATCCTTATGCGAAGGTGGCCAGTTTTTTTACAAGGAAAAAATGGACGAAAAAGTTTAAAAAATTATGAATATATATATGAAACATTTTACTTATTCAAACAAAAATATACTATAATTACGGCTACATCCCTCTTAATTATTTACTTAAACGAGTATTTTTATTATTGAATGATTTTTGTCGTTAACTCATTTGGTAACTAAACTGGAAATTTCAGGTTAAGAAAAGTCCTCCATATAAAATTCTTCGGTAAATGCTACAGCTAATGTATTAACATTCAATCTTGGTTTGTCACAAATCCAATAATCATTATCAATTGAAAAAAACTCTTTCAACTGCTGCCTTAGTTCCAAGACAATACAATTGAAATTTAACAAGAATATATATATATAACTAAATTTTCATAGTAATGTGTTTATTTTCAAAATGGTTAAATATATCCATTCATCTTTTATGAATTTCAAAATGCCGAATTTTCAATTGTGATATAATTTATCAGAATTTAACTATACACATTCAGTCTTCTAACTACTTAAGACAGACAATTGTCATCAATTTTAATATTAGGCACTTTTTTCAATGAAAACTCAATATAATTGTCTATATATGACCAGTTTACTTGCGATGAATGACGAGTAACAGTTCGGCTTAGCATCTTCTGAATACAGAGATTTACAGATTAGCTTTAAAATATTGAAATAAATTATAGTTTGAAAAAAAACTAAAAAACACGCTTTTATACTGAATCGAACTAAAAAGTAAAAAAATAATTCTTAATAAAGAATAAAATGATTATAACTAGAGAAAATGAATGTCATTGTGGTAAAAGCGTGGGGTGCTTTGTACTACATTTTTACACTAATTCAGCTTTTCGGAATAGAAGTTAAAAATTATGACAATTCATACATTTATAGCGCGCACCCCGCGCTTTTAACCCAATGACATTCATTTTCTTGTTAATCATTTTATTCTTTATTAAGAATTATTTTTTTACTTTTTAGTTTGATTCAGTATAAAAGCGTGTTTTTTAGTTTTTTTCAAACTATAATTTATTTTTCATTTTTTTAGTTCAAACTACAATAAAAGCGAGTTTTTTAGTTTTTTAAACGATCATTTATTTATTGTTAAATTTACCCTTGAATTTGATATTTGAAGCTGGAATTACGTGGCTGTAGAATTAGTCTTGCTCTTCAATGGATATTAATTAACGGGTCTGAAGTGCATTTATTCTCTCTTTTTACGAGGCCTTGAATGAGTCCCGTATCGTTATATTAGATTCCGTCTCTTTTGAACAGGTCAAACAAATAAAAAGGTGTAAAGAAGAAAAAGTTCGAATTACAAAAAAATTTAATGTATCATGTTTTTTACGGATTAAATATTATAAAATTCTTCCTTTTTTTTTCCCTTCCACATTTTCATGCATTGTCATCCACTTCCGAGCTATAGTCCGAATTTCAAGTCTCTAGCTCCTCGGAAAGTCACACAGTTTAAAATCAAATACAAAATTCCACCCGGATAGAAATTAAAAAAAGCGAGTTATTAAAAACATGGCAACATTAAGTGTCAATCGTTTTTTCACCTTTTAAACGTGTTCTTTTCATGGTAATTCGTATCATCATTTCTAAGCGTATTGCTTTATAAAAATAAAAAATATTTAGCAGTTAGAACGCAAATTATTTTTTTTCACATGCTCCAGCTTTTTTTAAAATTTTAATTTTCAGAAAAATGTCTATATTATGGTTAGATATTGCTAACACACACCCACCCTCCACTTTCTCAAATACAGAACACTTCTTTTGTTTGTTTTATTTCTTTTAACCGCAAGTGTATTTTATACTTGCATATATAATTAGCGTTAAATTCAAAACACTTTAGGGTTACACATTATTCTTTTAGTCGCCAAATCTGGAAATGATGTAGGGAATTAGCCACCATGTCTCAAAATGGTCTATGGAGCTAGTCGCCAAATTTAAAAATGATATATGCAATAAGTTGCCAAATCTGGACGTGATATATGGATTTGTCGCCAAATCTGATTGTCCTTATTCCTGACGATCCTGAAAAGGACAATGGAACAAAATTATGAAATTATTGTATTGTCATCGGTCCTTGACAAGTGGGCAAAATTTTGAATGAATCCGAGCTTTTTAAGTGGGTAAAAATCGAGTTCTAAGATTCCGTTACATGCAAGTGAAACTTATAAAAGCGTGTTAAAAAAAGGACAGATTGGAGGATACTTTTCAAGGAAGGACAGAACCTTTAATAGCGCTATTCTCCCTATAGAAGGATGATTGGTTACCTTACTTTGGTAACCAATCATTACTTAGGGTCATAAGCTCATGACTGGTGTAGTTTCCGTCAAGTTATGGGTACGAATCCTTAGGCGACTTAAGACATTATGTAGGCTGAGAAAGGCACTTGAGAAGGAAGGTGCTGGGTACTTGAGAGTGTGGCATTAATAAAAACCAAGTAAAATCAAAAGAGAATTGAATTTGATCAATTATTCAATTAGCAACAAACTTCCCGAATAAGAAACCTGTACTCTCTTCCCCCCACCAAAACTCAAGGACGAGACGAGTCTTAATAAGAAGCCTATTTTAAAAATCTAAGTGATTACATCTAGCTCAAGACGGAGGCCTCTGGATTTGATTTTAATTTAAATCCTACTCAGAAGCATTACGCTAACCACGTATTTTTCAGCCATGGTCAAGTGAGAAAGATAATACCTAAGCTGGTACCTTTCTCCAGACTTTCCCACCACGACAACGGTTGGGCTTTGAACCTGACCAATTTAACATACATCATCCCCTCCATATGGTGGGTCATCACTGACATTAGGTTTCGAACCCTGGACTCGACAATACGCGGTCACGATTTCGTAACCATGGCCACTTGGCCATCTTTGCTACAAAGCACCTCCAAATGAATTACGGTATTTATTCACTTATAAGCTGATATCAATTCTAAGCCGTACCTTGAATTCCCAAAACGTTTTTTCTGAAAAAATATAAGAATAGTGAAAAGGTTTATTGACATCCGATATTTACGAAAATAAAATAAGAACCAAAAAGAAGAAAATAATTACTTTATTTCCCCCGTGTTAAAACTTTTAAATATATAAATGAACTGTAATGATGTAACTGTCAGTATCATGTTCAATTTCCCCCTTCAACAAAGAATTTTTATGCTTTTGATTCTAAGCCTCACCAGATTTTCAATAGCATATACATTGGGGAAAA
>BMAO01020879.1:0-19195 GCA_019973975.1 Trichonephila clavata | reverse complement strand
TTGTTAAACTATGGTGCAAACAAAATGCAATATTTTAATAATCTGAGTAAAAATTATGTAACAGATCCCGAATTGTAGCAGGAACTAGTAAATATATAATCTTTACTCAAAAATCCACATTAAGGATGGTCCAATCATTGTTACAGTCTATAAAATTGTTGTAAGTTTCGCGGATATATTGGATTCTAACAAAGAACAAAAAACCTTTTTCTCTTTTTTTTTTGGTATTTGCTGATTTTTTATAAATGCTATATTTATATATATCTAAGAGTAGATTTTTAGCAGATCTTTAGTAGTAAGTAGATGTTTAGTAGAAATATAAGAAGTTTTAATTTCACTATAGTATTAAAATATTTAAGCTTTAACATAATATAAAGTAAATTATAATTCATTGGTTATTATTTTGAACATGTAAAAATGAACTTAAAAGCAAGACGATATTCTAATATTTGTTTCAGCATGTGCATAATACAAATGCATTTGAACCATGAAGAGTCACATCGTCTTGTCTTCGGTTTAGCTGGTCTCGAATCAGCCTGGTGGATTCCGTGATCACATTTAAATAAAGGTCCCTGAAAAAAGATGACATTGAACATTACAACCGTTATGATTAATATGATTTACGAATTAAGTTTTTGTATTATAGATGGATCAATATATAAAAAAAGTATTTCTTATGTACTGTATTCTAAGCTATGTGAAAATATTTTTCTACAGCTAGATTGGGCACAATCTGTAATTATTTTATAAATCAATGGTCGAATAATATCTATACCGATTTTGAACTTTTAATGATTTACGTTGAACTTATTTAATCAGACCTGTGTTCAATCCAGTGACGAAGCACATTGTAGATTTTTTTTAAGTGCTACTCTTTGTAAGCAACCTTGATTCAATTTTTTACTTATATTTTTATCTCCTTTTAGTATTCATGTGTTTATGCAGAGGAGTATGTTGTTACAAGGATTATATAGTAAGGTGAAACAACTGTTCGTATATCTAGAAAAAATTTATAATTTTTCAAGATTCCATTTTACATTCAGTTTACTTATGAATCTTTCAGCGGTGTGGTTACTATCTTAAATATTTAGATGTTTTAGCTACATTATTTATGTATTCTTCACATTTCTGTTGTCCTATTTTAATACAGGATGAATAACATTATCACTAAAAATCAAAATATCCAATCTGTTTTAAGAATTCGTCTTTTTCCTTTATAGGCACATATGTGTAATAAACATATCGTTCTGTACAATGGATGGAACAAAAAAAATACTCCTACCAGGTATTAGAAAGCGTTTTTATATCACTTGTAATTTTATAAGTTAGATCGAAATTTGGTTGTTATAATTTTTATCCATCTGCGCATAGTTTTAGAATAATTAGAATATAAGTTATTTGAAAATTCGTACACTCAAGTGAGTCATGACTGAGACCTTCATTGGTCTTTGAGAAACATAAAAAAAATTATCAAGTGTTTGCAGAGGAATGTGAATAACAGATTTTTAAAACATTTACTTTTTTCTCTAATGGTTAGTTGAGTCTAACACGAACTCACGATATTTATTTCACATGATACAATTATATCAATTTCCTGATACTTTTTTGAGAAAGTCTCATTGTGAAATAGATTTTTCAGTTAAACCTATTCTCCCAATATCGTTTAATACTAAAGGGTGCAATACGTAAAAACTTATGCAGAAAAATAAAGAATTATTTCATCACAGACAATTATATTACTTCAAATAAATTTATAGTATTTAGTCTTAAATATTATATTTTCCTAACAATGAATTCAAGAATATTTCACATTTGTCTTCCTCGCACATTTAAATAATATTAAGGAGATGATACTTTTTAACATTATACTATCGATAGCATTTGTCTTATCTTTGAAAATGGAGATTAAGCTATGATTTATGAAGTTTTCTGCAGTTTGAAATTCGATTATTTATAGAACAATTGCTGATGCACAAATTTCTAAGCACAGGTGCATGACCACTGCAGAGTAATGAGAACTATTCATGGGCATTTTAAAGATAACATACTTTGCGTAAATATTTAAAATATATTTCATGTCGCATCTTATGCACAGTAATTTCCGATATCACTGGTGCAATAGAAATCAAAATCCAAATGCAAACCAGGAATTCTAATTTGCTTCATTTCTTTTAAATTAAACTAGGTTAAAACATTTGAAATATATTAGGGATCAAAGCAATAGAAAATAAATTTGCATTCTTCTCAGTACCCTACACAAGTGATCGCGGTTTCCTGCTGATCTAGGTCACGTACTCGTGGCTGCGTGTTATGAGTTTGACCCTGGTTTCACTGAAGACCCCCCCCCCCCATCGTGTAGAAGAAGTTAAGGCATGTTAAATATGTCGACACTAATATGTCATCCAACTTGAGTGGTGTGGGAGTTAAAAAAAGGGGGTACCAGATCAGCATCATCTTCGTCAAATCAACATGCTTCAAAATTACAAGATTCCTCGCGAATATCTTTTGTGCGGCTATATAGTACGACGTAAATATAACTCTCTCTTTTTCTTTAACCTACTCAGTAAGAAACTTGAAACGTTGTCTGCTCTCGCTTGTTCCACCAGGAAAATATTCACTGTCGATTGGGAGATACCAAGATATTACAGAAGCAGCTTGATTGAGCCGTGCATCAGTTAATTATCCAAAAAGAAATGTTGTAAGCTACTTTAATGATGTATCAAAATTTTCCTGTTTTGGTAATGTGGATGAACGGTTAGGTGTGAATTCAAGTGTCGACCACGTCATCAATACTAAGATGTGAAATAAATGTGGTTTGTGAAACTTGTGTGTATAATGTGGATGAGGAACCAAGATGCATTCAGTAAAAATGCATAATTCTATTTTTCATATAATATTAACTTCAGTTTAAGTATTTCATGCATTCCTGTTAAGGTAATTCGGTCTTTACAATGAAACTAGACATCGACAATCATTTTCACGACTTAATCAAAGGCAGACTCCTTTTTTGATTAAATAATTTTCCAGCTATCTCTAAGACCGTGATATATTCGGAAAGCTGCAATGGTTTTTCATTTCTTCGTTTTCAATGAAAGACTTTCGTCACCAACTGGCATTAAATTTATCCCCCCCCCCTCTGCCTGTAAAGCGATTCAAACCTTGTACTAAGAAACAAGTCCTTGTTTAAAGAGATCAAAATTTTTATGAGCATCTAAGTAATTAAGCCCTCTAGTAAGAACTGTATATGGATACTTGCGGAAAGCAATATAAAAAGAGACGGTTTTTAACAGTTATTTAAAAATTCATATTAAAGAGGAGCCAAAAGAAACATTTAGAGTTGGATTCACTTGGTTCTGAATTGAAAAATACTATAAATGTCAATATTTTTTGAAAGCTTTCTGAATGAATGGAAGCTTAAACATGCATTTAAAGCTTCACTTTCAAAATTATCTTCACATTTGCAAAGTATGCGAAAAATTTTAATTCGATGCGTAGTTTGAAATTGCATAAATGCATTCATTCAAAGAAAAATTCTAACGGTTGTGAAGTTTTCAAAGCTTTATTCAAATACTTTTCTCGTTTGCAGGGACAATCATACAAATAAAAACCGCTATTTGTACTTATGTTGTAATAAGTCCTGTCCTACCCGTAACTATTTAAATACTCATTTAAATACTCTCACGAAGGAAAACCTGTATGTTTGTGGCTAACTCACTCACTCCTTTTTATAAAATTATTTTTATTGTACATGAGATAAAAACCAAATATTGCAGTGAATAATAACACTAAGAGAAATTATACTGACCTTCTTTTAGGAACTTAAAAATTTTTCTTTGATAATTTGAGAAAAAATATCAAATTAAACGAATTTTCAAGTGTACTTGGCTTTTATAAAATACACCAATCACAGAAACGTTTTGATAGCATCTCAGGTCTGTTCTTTGCAGGCAAAACTGTCATACATTGTTCAAGTTAATACAGTACTTTGATGATCGAAAAAGCATGTTGAACTTTTTTTTGATTAATATGCGATTTTTAAGCAAATTCTTCCCTTGCATGATCATTTTCAAATCCTTACAATGTCAGATACCATTTATATTTCTTATACTCTGCTTATTTACATTTATGAACCATAATAAGTTGTAGAACTCAGCAATAAGAACCACTTTTTTCAAAGAGGTAAAATGCAAGGAAATGGTGTTAGAAAATATTTTGGAACAATGGTGGTCGCGCGGGATTTTGGTCAAAACAAGTACCAAAGATTTCTCTTGAAAAAGAAAAAACCTTCGTTACTCCCCCCAAAAAAGAAGAAAATATTTGACAAATATTTGCTAGTTTCTACAAAGACAACCAAATTGGAGGGTACTCGCAAGATCGTTGTTAACATTTATACAGTTTTGACAGAATTAATGATTTCTTGAGCCTGCGATTGTCTCTGTAAACGCGCGCCTGCTCTCTGGTTAAAATAATACATATTTTACGTAACTATGTATTCGCAAAATTGTAATTCATATATGGAAATCAATGTTTACTGCCACAACAGCCTTTAAGGCAAATAAAAATGGAATTCTTTGTACAGGATCAGCTTACCATCAGTTTAATAAATGTTTCTAAAGCAAATATTTATCTATATCACATTATATTCCCAGAATGTTCCTATAGCAACTGCGAAATTAAAATCTGACTAAAATACTCAATAGAACTTTTCCTTTTTTTAAACAACAAACTATCTTCATTCAATGAGAGTTAACAATTTTCCACTTTATTTAATTTAATTTAATAATAAAAAGAATTATTTTCATTTTGTCTAACGGCCGGGATCATAAAATAAATATGGGCCATGTCTCTTCTTCACCATGATGTCATTCACAAAAATTACAGTATTTTAGACAGGAATTAGCGGATAACGATTTTTTAGGGCTCACGATATTCCCCATTCAGTTTCATTTGATAATCCTGGAGGTAATGGTGCTTGATTTCTCACTCACAAATAATCATTTTCTTGACTCTCGGATGTAAGTGTGCACAATAGATTGTAATTCGGACGAGTACTTGTGTAAGTTGACTTCGTCATACATTTCTTCTTTTATATGAAGAGACAAAACTATTGCAGTTATTTAAACTTGTATCAGGTGGATTTTAACATCCAACGAATGAGTAATTATTTTTAAAACAAAATTCACTTACGAATTTGTATCGCATGGAGTTTTACAAAACGTTAATTAATACTTAAAGTTTTACTTGATTATACAGACTCGATTTAATGTTGACTAATACGGCAGCTATCTCTAAGCCACTGGATCATATGGAATGCCGCCACAAAATTCTTCACTACTTATACTTTGATTGAAAGATTTAGGTCAAAAACTTGCTATTAATTTATAACATGCTTTATCAAGTAACGAATGCAGAAATTTTGATTTAGGAAGTTGTGATTTTGTTTGTGCGAGACACAACTATTTTACGAGCATTTAAAAACATGATTTCACACGTTAAGTATTATATGTGCGAAATCTGTAGCAAGCAATTTTAAAGGAGGAGTAATTTTAACAATCATTTTAAAAAATCATATAAAAGTTGTGGGCCCTACCGAAGTGTATGATAAAAGTTCTGTTCATAGCAAAGACATGAATTCCCTTGCATATGATTCTAATAAAGAAAAAAAAAACTAAAGTGTCAAGTTTGCAACAAGATTTTCTTAACGAATAGATTCTGATAGCAACATTTAAAGCTTCATTCTGAAGAAAAGTTATACAATAGCCAGTTATGTGAAAGATCCTTTAATTCGCTGAATACTTTAAAAAGGCATGAGGGCGTTCCTAAACAGAAAAAGGTGCACTGTTGCGAAATTTGCAAAATATTATTTCCAAGTTTATCAAGACTGAAGATGCATTTACGCACGCATACAAATGAAAAACCGTACTCTTGTTCAGAATGCAATAAATCGTATTCCGACGTTACACTTTAAATGTGCATCTCCTTATTCACGAAAAGGAAAACCCTTATGCTTGTGAGATTTGTATGAAGATTTTTTCTAATAATGGGAACTAAAAAAATACATTTGCGTGTTCATACAAGAGAAAAGCCTTTTGTCTGTGAAATTTGCAAGACAACTTTCTCTCACATGTCTACTTTAAAAAATCATTTACGTGTTCATACAAAAGAAAAGCCTTTGGCTTGTGAAATTTGTTTGAAAACCTTCTCCCGAAATGATAGCTTAAATACTCATTTGCGCATTCATACAAAAGAAAGATCTTTTGCTTGTAATATTTGTGAAAATACTTTCTCTGATTGTTCTAATTTAAGAAAGCATTTGCGAGTCCATAGAAATTTCATCACATATTTACATAGAAACAGCTGTACTTAAGAAATAAAAAATTCTGAATTTTATTGTAGTTAAATGAAATAATATTTAATGTTTGATAAGAATTGCTTCATTATTTATTTGAAAATTTGCATTAAGTATTAAACTAAGGAATCTGTGCTAGTTTCATTTGTATTCTTTGAAATGCATTTATTAATCTTGATTTTTTTATTCACTCTTGTAATTTGTGAAGGTATTTGTTGTTGATATGTTTAATTAGGAAATAAAAATAATTATAAGCTATTTGTATTTTATGGTGCATTATACTTATTTCATGTTTCCTTATATTTTATGAAACTTGTAGATTATTCATGTTCGTGACTACTTAAGAAAATAAATATATTTAAAGTTAAATCGAATCTTTTAAAAAGTATTTTAATAATTTTATAATTAATTTAATAAAAATAGTATATATAATCTATATATACATATATATATATATATATATGTTACCGGCAAAGTATAAAATACGGCATTCTATACAAATCCTAAATCTAGCCGGCAATGTATGAAATGATTCCTATTTCACACATTGCCTAGGCATTCTATAGAATGCCTAATGAGAAACTGGCAAAGTATGAAATACATCTCAGATTCATTTCGAATATTGTCAATTGGCTAGACAAAACTTTTAACGCGTGTCTCAGGCTCAGAATCTGTTAGTTATACATTCCTGTTTGTTCCAAAATGTCAAAATACTCAATTTTACTTAAACATATTCAATAAAAAATTGCTTTCTTCCTGTGTTTCCTAAAAATGGAGCAGCAAGCTATAATGTTGGAGAACAAGTCATGGTCTATAGCAGGGATCGGCAACCTATGTCACGCGTGCCAAATGTGGCACTTGGTACAAATCTCAGTGGCACTTTTCACTACTCAACAAATTTGTAAATTTTTTAATTGTTTCGAAAATGCTCTGCTGTGTGGTTCGTTGAATCATATTGGTAGTTTGGTTTGACACTCAACAGCTAAAAGGTTGCCGACTCATGGTCCATAGACATGAAGCAACTATTCAACGGCTACTTGCCCAAAATTCGAGTTGATGCTCCAAAAAAAAAGGTTTTTTCTTAACTGAAATTACTTACTAGAAGTTAATAAGTGATATAAAAAATGCTAAAATGACTACTAAGAAGGAACCCAGGGATGTTTACGGAAAATAAAAGTAAACTCATTTAAACTGTTAAAGAACGCGGCAGTACCATAAAACAGCCCTAACCCTTGGTGCGTGGATCAAAGGTTATCAGGCAACTCAAGGAGCATTAAATTTTTTCCGTTATATTTACTGAGGTGTATTTTTCTCGTGTTTGGGCGACTTTCCATGGAAATCACTTTATATTTTATGTAAAATCATTTTGTAATTATTTTTGGTGTAACTGAACTTTACTCTGAAGGTATGTTTAAATACATTTAAATTATATATAAAATCAAACAATTTAAAATATAAATAATCAACGTCCCACCCTCAGCGGGCTAATGTAAAATTACCAAACATTGACCGATCTGGAAGAGAAAACTGTTGGGAAGAAATGCTATACAGTATTCAATCTCGGATTCTTTTTCCCTCAATGGGGCTGCAGATTGGTATTTTTACCATTTTCAGACCTAGTACATTCTCCAGGGGCTGGTATCCCTTTTTAGTGCGGCACCATATAGGCGATACCAATTGCCCCCAGGAATTTTAACACCAAGTTTGACGATGTGAACTTGTTCTAGGAATTTAATTTGAAAAGAGAAACATTAAATTCCGGATTCTGGGGATGTGATTCTGAAAAAACTTTCAACCAAATACAAAAATGGTAAACGTTGTGATATTGGACTGTATATCCACCTACGGGAAACTTTCCAGAAAAAACAGAAAATTATTTTTAAAAAAGGGTATTGTAGTACAAAATTTTGATTTTTTCCCCGAATGCCAATATATTGGCACTTGTAATGAGTGAGAAATAGGATGGTTTCTATCAGCTTGGAACTTTTGAAGGAATTTTAATTCAAGAACATGCGAAATCACAATTTAACAATAATGTTTTTAATGAGGGTCACATTATTTTGTCAGAATAACATTTGTTATTTTAGGAATATATAAGTCATTGATGTAATTTCCTTATCAGGACCTTTTTTCATACTTTGCCTAAATAGCTCTGGGCATTCTTTAGAATGCCTAGGCATTCTGTACAATGCCTAGGCAAAGTATGTAACAAATCTCATATTTCATACTTTGCCTAAAAACGCCCGGCATTGTATAGAATGCCTAGGCATTTCATACTTTGCCGGTAACATATATACATAAATAAATAGGTCCTATTTCCATTTATTTAGAACAACAACGAAAATATGTTTCAGTTCGGAAGTGAAAGAATTTAAAATTGTTGATTTTTTGAGATAAGCTGAATTAAAACATATTTTTGAATCTTAGTGCATATTGAAATCTTGAACATATGCAAAAAAATCCTACTCTCTTTAGGCAGAAAGAATTGTAGTTGGGATTTTTTATAATAACCATTATTATTAAATACTATTGTTTTAAAACAATATGAAGAATGTTTCGCACATATTATATATACATTTTCTCCTTTTAATATTATGTCTGAAAATGCAAAGGAATGCGTAATTATGTGAAGAAACAATTCTTACAAAAATATTAACTGTGTTGCAATTGCATTTCTCTCGACGAAATTACATATGAAACTGACCGCGATTGGGTAAGTGAGATTTAGATGTTACTAGTTATGTTTTTTTTTGCATCTTTCCAACTTAAACTTTCCTGGAAAAACTTTGCATTGGATAAATAATATTATTAAATGAAATCAAAATTTCTAGTGTGTTTTATTAAAAATTCTTTTTAGTAAAAATTTCCGAATACGATTAGAAAATAGATCGTCCGGTACCATGAATGAAGCAAAGAATGGATTTTAACATAGTGTTAGTATATATTTTTCTATTTCTTTTTATGGTTATCTTGAAAATGTGGAAATTGAATGCAATAAATTATAGGTCATTAGTCAGAACTTTGTCAAAATTGAAGTGGCATTTACAGATTCATACATGAAAAACCTTATTCATGCTTTAAATGCAATAAGTCCTATTCTGCCCGTCACTACTTAAATACTCATATTTGTACTCATTTAAACGAAAGTCCTTATGCTTGTGATATTTGTAAAAATACTTTCTTCAATAGTTTTAATTTGAAAACACATATACATGTTCATACCAAAGAAATTTGAAAAATTTGCAAGAAAACTTTCACTCAATTTTCTAATTTAAAAACTCATTTGCGAGTTCATACAAAAGAAATGCCTTTTTCCTGTGAAATTTGCAAAAAGGCTTTCTCAAGTAAAGGATATTTAAAAACACACATGCGTATTCATACTGAAGAAAAGCCTTATGCTTGTGAGATATGCAACAAGTTTTTTCTCAAAATTTAAAATTAAGAACTCATTTGCTGATTCGTGCAAAAGAATAAATAGCCTTTCGTTTGTGACTAAGTGGGAAGTCTTTCCCTTGAAATCATCATTTAAAATATCATTTGCGTATTCATGCTAAGGAAAGTCCAGGTGATTTTGAAATTTTGTAGTAATGCTCTGAGATGCTAAATTGAAAAACATTTTTGCATTCTCAAAGTACTTTAAGTTATGTATATAAAGAGTTCAGCGAGTTTTATTTCGAGTAGAATATTAAATGCCTACAGTTTACTTATTATGATTAAATTGCCGATTTTCAATGGGGTGAAATGAGATAATTTTTAGTGATTTTGGTTTAGATTTTCTCTTTTCTTTAAATGCACAAGGATTATTATGTGTGTTACGCAAAAGTATGGGAGATATTGAAGTTTTGTTTGCGTAAATTTCTTTTTCAAGTGCTTAAATTAATATTTGTTTGCTTTGACTGAGTGATGAGATTTATAAAACTTTGCTTTTTTTGATATATTTGACTATGAAATAAATGAAATATTCAGACTTTTTCTATTTTTTTAACATAATACATCCGGCGTCACTTTTAATTGAGAACATATGAAATATATAAGTCAGTAAGTTATTAATCTTTTAAAATGAAATAAATATTATAATATTTAAAAGTAAAATTATTAAAAACTAATAAAGGAATTTCCCTTGTGGTGTTTTTAAAAATGTAATGTAGTTTGCTAAACAATGTAGATTTCCTTTAAATGCATTCATAATAACCATAATTTTTTTTTAATTTTAAAATATTTTTATGATTTGGTAAGATTTATGTGCAATTTTATGTTGAAATTTAAGAGCTCATTTACGGATTCATTCGAAATGAAAACCTTTTCTTGTAAAATTTGCAAAACGGCTTTCTAAAATAATGAGTATTTTAAGAGGCATATGCATGGGTATTTAAAGCCATACTGAAGAAAATTCTTATACTTGTGAGATGTGTGAGAAGAGCCTTTTCCTAAATGTTCGATTTTAAAAAAAATCATTTGCTTGTCTATGCTGAATAAAATACGTTGGCTTATTATTTTTTAACAATTTTTCTTGATCTTTGAATATAAAGAAACATATTTACATATCTATCAACATTTTGCTCTATATGACCGTTTTTGGCTGATGCTTTATTTTCAGCAAAGTTTTACTTAACAACACACAGTTATGTTTAAAAAGAAGGTGAATTGTATTTTAGTGAAATGAAATAATGTGTTTAACGGCCACTGTTAGAGGTATTTATTCTTATTCATTCTGTGGTGTTTATATTGCGTATGAAACTATACGGTTTGAGTTTTGTTTGTAATACTCTTTGTTACATTTCTTAGTGATATTGATTTTTTTGACTGTTGGGATTTTGAAACATGTTTGTTGTTGTGATGTGTTTGACCTTGAAATTAAAATAATGCTCTGCTATTTGCATTTCATGATGCATTGTAATTATTGTTTCATGTTCTTTTTCCATTTGTAGTGAAATACATGGATTATAGGAAATATAGTATAATCTGGTATTACTTAAAAATATATACATGTATTAAAAATTTAAACATTTTAAACAAATTGTAATTATTTGACGTAGTTAGCAATGTACGATAACGTAATCTTTGGAAATAAAAAAAATATTTCCATTTTATTAAAATAACTTTCGAAAAGTATCTTTTAGGTTAGAAAGTTACAAATATAAACTTTAGTGGTTCTGTGAGATGTAAATGCAAAATTAGGTTATATTTTACGACATTTCCATTAAAAGATAGGAAGACATTATTGGAAATTTGAGGTAGCAGTCTGACAGAAGTTTAAATAATTCTGATGGGATAAGTATTATTAATAAATTTCTCAATATCTGTGTGTGATATGAAAGGAGTTCATTATTTCATTAACATTTTTAGACTAACATTAATGCATTTGAAAAAGAAGTGCTTTTTCTATTTGATGCTTACTAATATATTTAAAGTATTATAAAAATTTTAAAAAACTCAGAAATTAAACATCAGAAGATATTTAAAAAAGTGTTCATAATTTAAGGAAAGATATAAATTACTAGAAATTTATATTAGTTTTTGCCTATCCGAATATAATTTTTTGCATATATAGATATAAAATTCTAGCTCTGAGAAAGACAAATACATTTCATCGGAAGAAAAGTATATTAGCGAATTAAAATTAGCTTATAGACGGAAAAGCTTACTATATATAAATATATAGATAAAATCAATTTCAAACAATGTAAACCAAATTTGCATTCGTCTCCCTCTCTGCGCTTCTTCAGTTCAGTACAGTGATACCATTGTAAAATTGGAGATTTTGGCTATCACCTTATGCTCCGACAGAATTTGATGAATATAGAAGGTTTAGAACTGCGCTTTTTGAGTGCCCATGATAACATACTGGTGAAGTTCACGGATTCTTAGCTGGCGAGTCCGGAGTTCGAACCCAGTATCGATGAAGAACCACCATTTATGTAGAGAGGATTGATGAATGTTATATATGTCGATGTTCAAACGTCCTCATTCTTGTGTGGTGGGGAATTTAGGAGATGAGGGTGCCAGCTCAGCGTCGTGTTCGTCTCCTGACCATGGTTCAAAATTGCAAGGTCCGTTGCCAATACCGCTCTTGCAGTTTTATAATGTGAATTTTTAAAGGTTTTCTCCCTTTTCTACCCTTCCTAAGTGAAAAATATGAAAATATCCGTTTCCGTCATTGCAGCTGCACAACCGAGTTGACTTTGTAACTAATGATCAAATACTAAGGTATTAGAACAGCTAGATCGAATACTGTTTCTACTAATTTCCCAAATAGTAATGGATTACGCTACTTTAATGAGGGGTCCAAATTTTCCAGTTGTGATTATGTGGATGATTGGATAGGGGTTTAACTCAGGTATCAGCCACATCCTGTGAAAAATATTCAATACTAAGAGATTAAAAATAAATGTGGTTAGTGAAACTTGGATAAGATGGATAAAGGATCCAAGTTACATTCAGAAAATAAATGCATAGTTCTATTTTTATTAAAACATTCATCTCAGTTTAAGTGGTTCCTGAATTCCTGTTAAGGCAATGCGCTTTTTAGAGTGAAACTAATCCTCAATAAACATATTTCAGGATTAATTAAATTCTAACTGGATTTCAACATAACCAATATGTTGTCCATTTCCTAGGTATAACTAATACGGTAGACACTTGGAAGACCCCAACGGTTCTTTATTACTTCTACTTTGAGAGAAAGAGTTTGGTCTTTAACTGGCATTCAAATTAACACACCGCTGTCAAGTAAGGTGATAATGACTTTGTACTCAGAAACAATTCCTTATTTAAAGGATAAAAAAGTTTTATAAGCATTTACAAAATAAAGCTCTATGACAAGTTTCATCTGTGAAACCTGATGAAAGCTAATGGGGACTGATTTTAAGAATCATTTAAAAGTTCATATAATACAGGAGCATCCTACCAAAGTATATGATACGGCTTTCCTCCAGAAGAAAAATTTGAAGGTGGCTATACTTTGCTCTGAAGAGAAAAAATATCATAAATGTCAATTTGGTTTCAAAACATTCCAAAAAAAAAATTAAAGGTTTATTTAAAGTTTCAATCTAAAGAAAAGGTCCACATTTGCAAAGTTTGCAAAGAAATCTTCAAATCGAAACCTCCACTGAAACGACATAAATGGATTGCTTCTAAAGGAAAGTCATATTGTTCTGATTATATGCATTAAAATCAATGTCCATAATCCCAAAATAAATATGAGACAAATTTTCTACTTCACAATGATATCAATCACAGAGTTTGCATCATCTTAGACATGAATAAGCAGATGTCGACGCTTCAGTCCACCCTCATATCCCCGTCCAGTTAAAGTTGATTATCCTGCAGGGCTTGGTTGTATGCTAAGAAACTCACATATGATCGTTTTCGTGCTTCTGGGATGCAAGTTTGGCAATTGGAGTGTAATTTGGTTATTCACACATCGTCGTACGCATATTGCTTTATATTAAACACAAAAATTATTTCCGTTTTTTTTAACTTGGATCAGGTGGATTTAATGATCCAAGAATTTTAAATTAAATAAATACGTGATACATTTTAAAACAAAATTCATTTCATAATTTGTATCGCAGCATAGTTTAATGCAATTTTTGAACTTAAATTTTTATTGGATGATACAGACTCAATTTAATATTAAGGAAGACAGAAAGCTCTCTCTCTATGAACAAGCCAATGTGTGATACGGAAAATCACAAAATTCTACACTACTACTACTTTGAGTGAAAGATTTTGGTCGCAATCTCGCTATTGATTTATAACATACGTTATCGAGTAAAGAAAAAAGAAATTTTAATTTAGAAATTTGTGAGTGTTTGGGGAACACAACTATTTTACCAGCATTTAAAGACTTGGATTCAACCACTAAGTATTATGTGTGCAAATTCTGTAGCAAGCGATTTAAAAGGAAGGGTAATTTTAATAATCATTTAAAAATCATATAAAAATTGAGGCTCCTGCCAAAGTGTATGACAATACTTCTTTTGATACGAAGGACATGAAGTCACCTTCACAGGATTCTAACATAGAAAACATTTCGGAGTGTCAAGTTTGCAACAAAACTTTCTTGACGAATAAAAAGCTTGCAAAGGCATTTGGAGCTTCATTCTGAAGAAACGAACTAGAATTGCAAGGTATGTGAAAATTTCTTTAATTCGCTGAAGACTTTGAAACGGCATGAGTGCATTCAAAAACAGAAAAAGGTGCACAGTTGCGAATTTTGCAAAGAATTTTTCCCAAATTTATCAAGATTGAAGAGACATTTACGCTCTCATACGAATGAAAAACGCATTCGTGTTCTGAATGCAATAAATCGTATTCTGAACGTGGCACTTTAAATCGACATCTTCTTACTCACGGAAAGGAAAACTCTTATTCTTGTGGAGGTTTGTAAGAAGTTTTTCTAGTAGTTGGAGCTTATATATATATAAAAATTCATTTGCGTGTTCATACAAAAAAAAAGGCCTTTTGTTTGCGAAATTTGCAAGAAGAGTTTTTCTTTTAATGGCGTTTTGAGTAAACATTTACGCATTCGTACAAAAAAAAGGAAGACCTTATTCTTGTGTAATTTGCAAGAAGACTTTTGGTCGATCTGGTATTTTAAAAACTCATTTGCTACGTATCCATGCTAAAGAAAGGCCTCATACTTTTGAAATTTGCAAGAAGACATTTGCTCAATCTAGTCATTTAAAAATTCATTTGCGAATCCATGCTAAAGAAAAACCATATGGTTGTGAAATTTGCAAGAAAACTTTTGCTAGTTCTTTCAGTTTAAAAAGACATTTGCGCATCCATATTAAATAAATTCCGTTTGTAATTTAAGTTTTAAGGCTACACGGTACCCTTTTTCAAAATTTTTTTCTGGGGACAGTAATATTGAAAGTAATTTATGTATTGTTTTCAGACTATATTATTAAACCGATTCTGAAAATAAAAATTCATTTTAACAAGCCATTATTTTAAAATTTAAAAAAATTTAAAATTTTTGAAGGTTTTTTAAACTTTTATAAAATACACAATTTTTGAAATTTTTAAATTATTTTACATGATTTATATTTCTTACATTAATGCAAACAAAAGTTAGTATGGATTTCAAAATCTAGTTCCTTGTTGATTTTTAATAATTTTTTTTTCTAGCTAAACCTGGAAAAAACACGAAAATTTTTAAAATATTAACTTTAACATTTTTTAAAAAAATAACCAAACATCTCAGACCTAAACCCACACTAACTTTTATGTAACACATATATCTAAGTATGTATAAAAAATTTCAAGACTCTATCTTGAACAGAAAAAGAGCCTTAGGGATTAGAAAACACTTACATCTTCAAAAATAAAAGTCTGAGAAAAATGCATTTAAAGTTCGTGAAGGCATAAAACAAAAACTAATAATACTTGCAAAGCTCTAAAATTTTAATATATTATTTTACTACTTATATAATATATAAAAACACTACTTTAATTAAATATGTTTGAAAATATTTTTACTTATTCAAAATATGTTTTTGCAAAATATCGAAATAGCATTTGTTACGATGACAGATTTTTCAGCATAAAGTTAACATAATAATTTCACAAAAGTTTTAAAACACAATACACTTATAAAAAATAATAATGTTATAAATTAAAGCTTAAAAAGTTAAAATCCACCAGATTTGTACATAGCACCTATTTTTTTTTCAATTTTAAGTCGACGCAATTTAGCAAGTTTTAATTTTTGCTGCACGACATTAAAATTTGCAGATTTTATTTATTCCTGAAATATAGGTTCTTCTATAATCAGTAAAGTTGGCTAAATATTCTGATGATAAACTTGTTGCAAGGCAATTAGCATCCTGAAATGTTTTAAGGGCTTTTAATGTTCCAACATTAAATTCAGATATTGCACTCGACACGGCAATCAACACACGTCTCCTAGAAGCTGTATTTTCTTTGGAACATTTGTTCCATATCATCGAATGCAATGCTTCATTGGAATTTTGTGTTAAACCTCTAACACACCTGCTTAATAATTCCGTTGAAGCCAATCTTTGATAAATTGGCACAATTTTGGGCAAATATTCTTCATTGATTGGTGTTTTTACCCAATCTTTATTCAAACCTGGTTTCTTCCCACGTGCTAATGATGACCGGTAAAAACACCAAGAGTCGATACCAGAAGGACACTTTTTATGTTGTGGCTTCTGGTCTGTAGATATGCAATGAAATAGGGTAGCATAAATTGCAGGTTTCATTGCCTCTACATCACCTATATTTTTGCGTATAGCATTAGTGTAGTATTTAGAAGCTTTTTTATTGTCTCTTCTTTCAAACTGCCGTGTTTCTTCCCTCCCAGAGTTACACCTTTCACTCGCCAATCTTTTACTGTCTGCCTCAAAGCTGTTCCCAATCTTTTGCTCACATGGTTGATGCATTCTTCTTTTTTAATTTGTATTTTACTTCCATAAATTTTTCTTTCTTTTAATTCTAAGAAAGCCTTAGAATCCTCGTCAGAGAGCAAAGTTGTGTACCGGAAGCCAATGCTCTCAGATCTTTCCCATATTTTCACAGCTGCATTTACTTCCATTGCACCAAATGATCCGACATGTGTTGCACTACAAGCATCCTGATGTCCTTTATACCAAATATGAAATTCAACACTGTCTTCTCCAAGCGCAAATTTAGTCTGTTCACATTCTCCACACCGCTTTGACATCACTTCGTAGTCGATCACAAAGCCAGTCAGCAAGTCGATAACACATCCTATTCCGATATTTGACTTATGCCCTCTTGTCAACCAGCTCCCATCATATGACACTCCAATATCGACGATATCTTTATCATTCCTTGAGCCATACGCCTCTCTGACATCTTTACGAATATCAAGCAACAGCTGATTGGAAGCAACGAGATGTCCATTCAGAACTTTTGCTTTATAGGAATTAAAAGTTTTAATTGACATTATATTTAAATTCATGTGCATGCAGAATTTTTCCAACGCCGAGTACCCAAATCCCAAACTTAACATACCTTGCACTTTTCTCATATTTGCATCAAATGGAGCATTAAAAAATTGATGCTTGCTAACATTTGTTATTTGATGTAATTTAGTATCAACCAACTTGTTGTATCAAGTATTGTTGTTATATCAGGTAAAGGATGGTCATTAACATTGTACTTTCAACAGTACTCCATCTTTTAGAAATATTGCTTCTCTTCGCAAGCTGCGAAAGTTTTTTCCGGGCATTTTCTCAACAGAAAAAACTTAACTTGAACAAAGTAAACAAGCTTTTAAGCTATATAAATTATATGAGAATAAATATTGGTCTTGAGAAAGAACTTTTATTTTTATCAATTTTAGCTAAGTAACTATAAGCACACCAAAAACTCAAAATATAAAGAAACAGAAGCGATTTCAGTAGTGAAAGTTGAAGTTAATAATCACTTCTCAGCAAATATCGATTTATTAAAAATATTAGTAATTAATTAAATTTAAGAATGGAAAAATGCTTTAAAATAAAACCAAAACTAACCACGCCCCCTCAGCTGTCAAATATCGGGTCTGATAGCACTCAGAAAACTTCAAATATCTTAAAAACTAATTGGTTAGCAGATTTGAAATTTTGGGGCCAAGATTCCCAATTGTATGGGCTGCAGGAAAAGGCAAAAAAAATTTTTTTTCGATAAAATTGTCATTTTTACGGTAATGTGTAGTTTTAATCAAAACTTTTTTCTCTAGATCATTGAATTGAAAGACAAATAGTAACATTTTCAAGCAACATGCTATAGAAACATTTTCATCTGAAGTTTCATCAGATAATTACATAGAAAACATTTTTGCTTAAGAAATAAGAAATTCCGAATTTCAATTTAGTGAAATGAAATAATATTAAATGTTTAATAAGAACTGCTTTTTTAAATTTGGTATTTTCCATTGCGTTTTTAAACTGAGGAATCTATGCTAGTTTCATTTGTAAACTTTGAAATGCATTTATTAATCTTGGTTTTTTTTATTGACTCATGCAATGTGTGAAGATATTTGATGTTCATATGTTTGACTAGGAAATAAAGATAAAAAAGATATTTGTTATTTTATGGTGCATTATATTCTCTCTTATTTTGTGTTTTTATTATTTATTTATTTATTTTTTTGTATTTTAGGAAACATATGGATTAAACATAGTTTAATTAAATTTTAATTACGTAAAAAGAAAATAAATATTTTAAATCTAAATTTAGGTTTTTAAAAAAATTATAATAATTGTATAATTAATTTAATATAAAATATTTGTAATCTATAAAAATAAGATAGGTCATATTTCCATTTATTTCGAACAATATGTTTCAGTTCGGAAAGTGAAGAAATTTAATTTTGTTCATTTTTTGATATAAACTGAATTAGTACATATTTTTGAATCTTAGTGTATTTTGACATATGCAATATAATGTATTTGAACATATGCAATCAATTCTACTCTCTGGAGGCAGAATGAATTGTAGGTGGGATTTTTTATAACAACCAATATTATAAAATACTATTGTTTTTAAACAATATATTAAGATTATATTTCGCTTCTACTATATATTTCTTCTTTTTAGTATTCTGTATTAAAATGCAAAGAATTATGTAGTTAGGTGAAGGGGAGCTATTTTTAAAAAATATTAACAATGTTGCATATTGCATTTCACGCGAAGAAATCACTTATAAAATTGACTGCGATTCGGTAAGTTTCTTCAAAATTTAGATGCTACTATTAAGTTATTTCTTGCATTTTTACAAGTGATATTTTCCTTGAAAATTTTGCATTGGTTAAATAATATTATTACACGAAATCAAAATTTCTAGTGTTTCTTATAAAAATTCTTCTT
>BMAO01020878.1:0-28756 GCA_019973975.1 Trichonephila clavata | reverse complement strand
GAGCCAAAACAAGTTGCCCGCCCATGTCATAAAATATTTGTTGATTTCAAAATAATCCAATAATGTGAAAGCTGGAGGAGTAAAGCATTTGCAATGAAATTACACATCCAACTCTTTTTTTTTACACGGTAGATACGTGCGTTAGAAAGCTGTGCAAAAAAAAAAAATTGTAAAAAAATACATGCCACATATGGTTAATTTGGGATATGTTCCACAATTTTAAAAAATCGTGTAAAATGAAAAGTCTCTAAATACTTTCCCCAAAACCCGTGCAAAAAAAGTAATAAGATCATGCTGCATATTTATACAATATTCATTTTTATTGCAAAACAATTAAAATTAGTGCAATAAATAAAAATTACAACACATAAAAACTAAAATTGAAATTAGGAATAAAACTACTAACAACTATTGTTTGCTGCTTGATATCAAGTGAGCATGTTAATTACGAACTGGATCAAAAATTATACAGAGTCGGGCATATTGACCTCCCTATTTCAAGAGGCAGTTACAAACTAAACAAAACAAGATTCAGAGAAAAGTATTTTATTTTTGAACAACAAATACGATACCATTTTACGTTAATTGGTTTTAAAAAATAGGTCACTAAATGGCTTCCTCCAATGGTGACACATTGACGAAGTCTTTTCTGAAAGTTGTCCATAGCTCTTCTTGTCATTTCGGCGGAATGGCAGCCACTGCTTTTGTGATTGCTTCTTTTAATGCTTGCAGAGTTGTAGGACGATGTTTGTACTCTTGCGCCTTTAAGTGTCCTCAAAGAAAAAAATATTAAAAGTTGATAAAACAGGTGACTTCCCTTGGGCCAGGCGATGTCTTCTCGATAAGGTTAAGACTTCCAGGAAACAACTCTCTCAGATTGCCCAACAAACGTCGCAAAGTGTGAGCTGAGGCTGTCTTGTTGGAACCAGATTTCTGCTTCTTCATGATCCCCAAGAAACTGATTTAACTTTGATCGGAGGAAGGTCTCGACCATGTGACAGTAGCGATCTGAAGTAACAATTGCCGTTAGTTTACCTTCTTCGAAAAATAAGGACCCCCACACAAATTCAACGACAGCGCACCAAACTGTCATACGAGTACTGTGAAGTGGTCGTTGGTGAAGCAGCTGAAGATTTTCTGCTCCCCCTGTAGCGAAAATTTTGTTTATTCACAATGCCTGACAAGTGGAAGTAGGCGAAATGAAAACAGCGCCAATGTTCTGAAGAACTTTCGGGAAAGACTTCGTCAATGGACCATTGGAGGACGCCATTTAGCGGACATGATTTTTAAAACCAAATAATGTAAAATGGCATCGTATTTGTTGTTCACATATAAAAGACTTTTCCCTGTATCTTGTTTTGTTTATAACTGCCTTTTGAAACAGGGAGGTTAATATGCCCGACCCTGTATTATCAGTAGGTGTGTCAGATAAGTCTATCAAAACTATCAGTCTTGATTCAAATGAAGAATTCCATTCATTATTAACGGCCTTTATTAGTTTTTTACGTTGTTACAATGCTTTATGAGCGGCTGTCTTTTTAATTTCTAAAATTGCTTATGTATCTCTTGATATCCGGTTACACAAAACTTTAAGATTACGTTGGAACATAAGTGCATACTTTATGTCAGGATAATTAGTACTTGCAGCATATTTCAAGTTCTGAACTTCTCTGAACTAAGATTTCGTTATTATCCACTTCTTTATTACATAAACCAGGGAGGGCAGACTTTTCCAAGGTACGGGCTACTTCTAATTTTTTCAAGGTGCTACGGTCCACCCAGTATCAGTCACACACACGTAGGGGGGGGGCGAAGGTCCACGGGTCTGGACCCTCCTCCATAGCCCATGATTTTTTTTCGATCGATTATAATCCATGCATATAGTACATAAAATTTAATTAAGTATTTGTTATTAATAAATTTTTTATTAATTAATGCTAATTATTTATTTAATAATTTATTTCTTACTGTTTTTTGTTCCCGATAATCTACAAAATGATAATATATATATACAGTGGTACCTCGACATACGAGTGCCCAACATACGAGTTTTTCGAGATACGAGCGGCGAGCGAGTGATTTTTTGCTTTGAGTTACGAGCGAAATTCGAGATACGAGTTCGGTTTAGCAGGTCGGCCGGTAGTAGCACGCGGTCGCGCCATCACGGTCAATGAATCAGTTAGTAACGTGCTTCCGCTGTGATAAGTTGTGTAGTCGAGTTCGCGTTTTGTGTTGCGTTTACATTTACATTTACAGTTGTAGTTCATTTATTTTTATAACCATGGATCGGAAGAGGAGGAGGTTATTTCTACAAGTGAGATAAAGGAGATCTTAGGAATGTGGGAGAGAGTTTCACAGTTCGTGGAAAAGAAACACCCAGAAAAAGTTGCAACAGATCGTGCATCTGATCTTTTTAATGACACTTGCCTAACTCATTTCCGGAACATTCTGAGAGGGAGGAAGAAACAAACCTCCTTGGACATGTTTTTTCTAAACGGCCTACAAGTGAAGCGAGAAAAATGTAGCGAAAAAGGCAAAGACCAGTGAGGTTATCTAATTTATTTCTTTACATTCTCTTTTTTTGTTTTTGTACAATAAATATTTGTCATTTATAAATACGTTTTTATTATTCAAAACCACGTAACAAAAATAACTGGGTGACATTTTGGGGTTGGAACGGATTAATGGTAGTTCAATTGTTTTGTATGGGGAAATTTGCTTCGAGATACGAGTAAGGTTGTGGAACGAATTAAACTCGTATGTCGAGGTACCACTGTATTTGGCAGAGTTTTGGGGTAGGATATGAGAATGGTAGACATTCGACTCTGGACCCTTTGAAAAATTTACGAGTGCGCTCACTGCCCAGGGTTGTAGGTATGATGAGGTAAGGAAAAAAATCAACATTTATTATAACTTAATAATAAATACGGAATATGTACTTACGTAAATAAAATGAAAAACTCACTTTTTTTGAAAACGCGTTTAAAGCAAAACGCAAAATACAAACATAATAATAATAGCCACAAATATAATAACATCTAATGATGCATTTATTATCACACAATTCAAAATACATTAAGAAATAAAACATTTTCATTTAAGGATAGTTCTCGTAATTATAATCAGTATAAGACTTAGTCAGCGTACTGTCAGCCAATCTTGAATATTTCTGTATACAATTACTAACGGCTAATCTTCAGGCGGTCACTCCAAATTGTTTTGGCGGTGCACCAGTCGATCGCGATCGACGCAATGTTCACCCCGGCCATAAACTGTCATAACTTCGAACAAGTCGTCCTCAACCAAAGGGCACGAATCCTAAAATTTTTTTTCTGGAATTCGTGTTAGAACAAAAAGTTCGTGCAAAAAAAATTCGTAAAATTCGTGTACGTGTTACTTCAAAATTGTGTAAAAAAAGTCCACGCAAAAAATCTGTTTTGTCACGGTTTTCATAATTTGTTAAGTAATTTGTGAATGTTACATATTATTTATTTTGCTAGTTCCAAGTGAATATGTGTGTATTTTTTGTGTAACTAGTATTTTTTAATTCACATAAGTAAATACCTACCCTACCGAATAATATTGAATATTCTAAAAGGGAAGCATGCGGCAAAACACCATTTTTTAAAATTAAATAATGGAAATTAAAATACATCGAGTTTGCTTTCATTTTGAACCTGCCTTTACGCTTCTTTTAAAAGTCATCATCATGTGACTATTAAAAAGCCACATTATAAATTTATTTGAATTTAAAAATAAAGTTTCTCCTTTCCATTTTTGTTCTTTTTTTTTTTTTTTGACTCAGCCCAAGTCGTAGATTTTCATGATGCAGAAAATCGACAGGGTCATGTCGTATGATTACAGGCATGTAAAATATCCCTAGAGTGTCTGCTTGGCTTGGGTGCTCTCGGCAAAATAAAATCCTTGTACAGGTTCGTATCGTTTGAGCTCAAGTGCCTCCCTCTCTGGTGGAAACGGGGTGTTAAAATTACCTGCGGCGATTGGTATCCACCTATATGGTGCCGCTCTAAAAAGAGATACCAGCTTCCGGGAATGTATAAGTCTGCAATGGTAAAATATACCAACTCGCAGCCCATTAGAAATTTAAAAAAAAACATTTTTGTGTGTAACTAGAGTAGTTAATTTTTTATTTTTATTCCGGAGCTGTGTTATTTTGATGTAAACAAAATAAAAATAACACTTTTTTTGTTTTTATAATCACATACCATGAATACTTTGGACATTTCATTAAATAATACAAAAAAGCAATAGTGTTCAATAGGGGGGAAACCCCCTTAGGCAAACAAATTTTTAATTTTAATCGTAGAGCAGGGGTGGGCTACTTGTTTTGACTCGCCGGCTACGTTATGGGAGCGGTGGATTGGATACCAGAAGGCCGTACCTTTTTAAAAACGAGATTGCATTCATTATAAAAAATAATAGAGACAGTTTTATTCATTTTACTCATTGTGCTAATTTCATATTGTCTAAAGCGACAAGCCCATTTAATTTAGAGTCAGTTTAAAGAGACAAATGTGCCCTATCCTAAATATAATTTTTTTGGCAATCAGAAGTTGAGATTTCTTGTTTAAATTCTTATCACAGCTTTCAAATTTATGTCAATCATCTTGCACTTATATTTACTCTTTGTTGATCTTCATGCAAGAAAAACTTTACTCACACAAATATATGTCGACTAAAATATGAAGAACATTGATGGCTTAGAAAAAGATCACTAGCAGGAAGAAGGACCACCTGGAAAAGGCTTCTGGAGAAGGCCAAGGCCCACCCTGGGCTGTCGAGCCTCTGAGGAAGGAAAAAATAAAGAGCAATTTTCCAGCAAATTTATTTATAAATGGACATTTTTCAGCTGAAAAAGATTTGTAAAAGCCATTGTCCTAGCATTAAACATTTTCTTCAGTCTGTTATCTGACTTCAAGTCAATAAGTTCAAGCTATAGCTCTTCAGATGCTGCATCAGATGCTGCATCAGTATCAATAGCAAACTGAATTTAGGCTCAATATTCTTAAAATCCTGAAATCTTCTTGTGACTTCGTTTTCCAAACCCAACAGATGATGTTCTAAAACAATTTTAAGGTGCTTTGTTTTCCTAGCAGTGAAAAATAAAAGACGAATCTTTGATCGCGCTCGGGAAAGAAAACTCGTATCAAAGTTGATTTTCTGACTGTCCTGTCGAACCGCATAAAAACTCTTAGCGGGCTGATAGTAGTCCACCCCTGCCATCTTTCGTGTACGTATTTTTAGCGCGTTTTTCACGTAGTGTAAAAAAAGCGCTATTGGGACGCAAATTTCATTTTCTTCTTCGTCCTCGTCTTCGTTCCATATTTTGTCGTACCTTTTTCTCAGCCAATAAGCAACCGCTTGACCTCGGGGTTTCGGCATTCGGTCGCATTTGTGCCCTAGATGAGCCAAATCATATTTAACTTTAATAAATTTTAAATTAAAAATTTTTTTTTTAAATTAAATTTTTTTTTAGTACAGTACACTACTTTCTGTTAGTAAAAAGTTCATTAGTTGCATTATTGTAAAATACAACATGTGAAAAACGCGCTAAAATTACTTGGCCATGCCAATGATTCATATCTTGTTTAGAATGTAACCCGTTCCATTAGAGAAATTAGTGTACGCCACTTCAAAAAGGCGTACATGAAAAATTATACCTAGAATAGTGTTGTTAAAATTGTGGATCAGTATGAAACGCAGTGCCGGATTACTCATTAGGTGGAGTAGGCAATTGCCTACGGGCCCCACAAGAGCGTGTTCTATTACCTGTTATTCCTCCGAAAACATCCAGGCCATGTCTGTGATGTCAAGAGCGCAAGACTGTGATGTAAACAAATGCAATGTCTTGAATCCAATTTACACCTACTGATGGGTATTTGCTCCACAAACTTCTACCAGATTCCGGATGTTCGATTGCATACAGATTACAGAACATCTTGGTAGGTTATTTAGTTTTTTCATTTCCTGAGATTTTCTTATAATCAAGGCTTTAGATTAAGTTATTTTATTAGTTATCTTAGTTTATATATGCAGTAGAACGTCCTTTATCCGAATCAATTGGGCCAGACACCGTTCGGGTACCCGATTATTCGGATAATCGAATATGATCCATGCAATATATGAAACCGGACAGAAATTGCTGACTTTCCCACTTGATAAAACTGTGCTAGAGACGCTCCTCTTTCTGCCTTCGCAAAACGGTTCAATATTTCAAGTTTTGTCTCCATGTTCAAGACGTTGCGCTTCCATTTCGATTTCGAAGCCATTACAGTTCCTAACTCAACAAAAGAGCACGTATACACCCCTCATTTGAAAACAAACTGACCTAATATTTCGCGCAGATGCTTACCAAATCAGACACAACTGAAATTCCCCAAATATCCCTCACCTTGGATTTTTCCATCATTTTTTGCCTCACGCGAAACAACTGCTCAGCATTGCACTGTTCGAAAACGTATCCTGAAACTGGTTCGATATTTGACGGTTCGGATAAACGACGTTCTACTGTATGAAACAATTGACGCTGTAAAAGACTGGACTCACTTGCTGTCATGGCCATTGAATACTTGAAAAACATAGAATTCTAAGATATTCCACGAGAATTCACGGGCCGAAAAATTGAGAAAACCAAATATTTAGTTATTTTTTATTGCAAGAGTTAGTCTTTTTTTAATTACAGATTCTAATAAATAATCGTTGTTTATTTATATATATATTTCAATTTTTTGATAATTTCCTATTTATTCGTGCAATGAAATATATTCCTAAAATGTTGTGTAATAAAATTATTAGACTACAGGGCCCCGAGAATTCGACTGCCTAGGGACCTCCATGTCGTTTAATCCAACACTGATGAAATGTGGCAATATGTTTCCCTTAAGGTATGAGTTCAGATTTAGTTTTTTTTATAGAAGTTGTTGCCTTCATTTGCAAGAAAGGAATTACATATTGAAAACTAGAAGCCTATTTGATATAGCTCGTAGCATTTTAAAAAATAAAGAAAAAAGAAAAGCTTTGTGTACAACAAAATGAAATATAAGTTTTCCCATGTATTGCCAGAATGAGAAACATATAACTCTTTCAATAAAACATTGAAAGGAATGTTATGTAGCAGGCTGCCTCGCTTCGATGGTTGAATATTACCGTAACTTGGCCCAAATCTTATCCCATTTCATATATAGTCCACGAAGGATTACCACTATGAAGCGATTTATTATCCTTTCGCAAGGAAAAAACGAAAAAAAAAAACATATTTCCTTTTTGTGTACCCTTATGAATCCTGACTCGATTTGCGTTCCGGTCGCAAAAATCCAATTTTGTTATGCAACATTTAAGAAATGCAACCGTCGCTTGTAATGGGAATGTTGAAAGTTTTATGGCTACTTTCGTCTTTGTGTGCACAGCAGCCTTAAGAATGAATGAAATAACAGCGAGCAATGTGAGAGGGAAAAAACATACTTCGGTAAAAATACTGGGAACGTCATTTAGGTGTACAAAAATAAGATTTAAGATCGTGTGTTGTAGGAGAAAGGGGTTATTATATATATATATATATATATAGGTAAGAAATGGTTCTCTTTTGTTTCTGGGCTTATTGGTATTCGAATCTTACGTCTTTGAATTACGTTATCATGAAACAGAAGAAAAAAAGTTTATCCATGTATTGTAAATGCTCTAATTCGCTATCGATTTCACAAATGGACACTCACGCAGAATTATATAAATTAAAGCCTAATGTAAGAGTTACAAATACTTTTACTGTGGTTTAACTTTTTATTTCATAGTTTTTTCCCCATCCCTCCTCTTTTTATCGATTTTAATGGACTAATGCATATCTATATCAAAAAATATTTTCGTTTTTTACTATTCTTTGACCTAATTTTTCACTAATCTATATAATGTTTTAATTATTTGAACGCTGTAGTACAGTAGTCGCCAACTTTTAAAGCTTCATGGTCCACTAAATGTACAGTTTTTATACAATTTGGCGGCTACTAATACGATTCTTCACTATATTGCGGACTACTAATATAATTGACTACTTTAAGGCGGACCTTAAATATGATTGATCAATGTAAGACAGACCACTATATGGGGGATCTGTGAAAAATTTAGGATGAGCTCATGCGCCCCTGTATGCACTGACTGAAACATCGTATAAGTTTGTATAACAAATCTATTTATATGCATTGATAATGGTTTTCAGATGTTAGTCTAAAAGGGCAAGTGCAAAAGTTGGAAAGTTGGTTTTTTGCTAATTTTTTTAAATTCCTACTATTAGCTCACTCTCTCTCTCTCTGTGTATATATATATATATATATATGTATATATATGTATATATTATTATTATTATTATTCAGCTATTAAATAGCCTGAATACCAATGTTAAGATATTTTTTCAGTGGGTACCATCGCGCGCGAATATCTTACGGGAATAAGATTGCAGATGGCTTGGCCCGTGAAGGCAGCCATAAAGATTCTACAGAAGGTGGCTGCCTTACTTTTTCAGAAATTGCTACTCGGGTCAAACAAGATATCAGTTCCTCTTGGAGGCAGGCCCCCGTACATGAATGGTATGAAGGAAATTGCACTGGTGCTGCTTTGCTTGGGACAAGCAGTAGGCTAGATGAAACTACTCTTGCTTGGCTTCGCAGTAGACATACTCGAGCTCCACGGCATGTGGATGGTCTTGAAGTTTACCCTCCTTGTCCGAAAAATGCAATGTGAGCCAAGCCGCTCCTGCCCACATCTTGGCATGTATTGGATGCCATAAGAGCCTGCTGCTCTCAAGTCCAGCTACAGTTCTTCACTGGTTAAAAACGCACGGGTTCATGGACTTGATATAGATGTTTCTGTCGGTCAAGTGGGATAAGAAGCAACAACAACAACATATATACATATTTATCTTGTTCAAATTTTCAATCATTACTAAAATGCTTTTTATTCATCCAATCAAGTTCAAATAAATTTCTTTAAACTTGTAGTGGATGATACTTGATGTCAATACAGTTTTTCAAATTTTAATTCATTAACTACCGATTAATTAATTAAATTAATTACAGGTTTTTGACGCCAATTTAGATTTGTCTCTATTGCTGTAACAATGTAACTGTTAAAACAATGACAAAAGTTGGTATCGAAAACCGGTTTTTCAGCCAAACTAGCCAAACCGGATGTGCATTCTTACAAAAATGCAGACAAATGATGCTCTTTTTTCAATTCCTACTATTAGTTCACTCCTTCCTATATATATACTAGCTGAACCAGGCCCGGCGTTGCACGGGCTTTTACCGAGGGTATAACTTAATCCCTATGTTAATTTCCTCCTTTCTTTCTGACGCCAGCACTTTTGTGTGGGTGTGACGCGTACGATGTGAGTGTATGGCCCGTGAGTGCGGTCATTGCTTTCTCGTTTAACATTTCCCCTTCTCTTCTCAAAATCAGCACTTCCAATATTATTTCTCGAAATTACTTTTACTTCTTTGTTTCTTTCCTCTCTGCTTAGCCCGGCGTTGCACGGGCTTTTACCAGTGAATAACTTAATCCCCATGGGAATTTCCTGTTTCCCTCAGGACGATAGCACTTATGTGTGTGTATGCGCGATGTGAGTGATTTCTTTAAAATGACATTAAAACTCCCCTTTTCGAAATTTGTTCTTACGTTGGTGTGGTGTGGTACTTAGGAGAGGTGGATAAAAGCTTAGGTGTCGTCCTCGTCACTTAACCATGGTTAAAAATTTCGAGGTCCGTCGCTAAAAACCCTTGAATAGGCGAAAAGTGTGATTTTATAAATCACTCACTTTTCAATTCTTTCGTTGCAATTTTTTGGTACCCGGAAACAAAAATGTAGCTTTTTTAAAAATAGTTGTATGTTGAAAAAGACAGAAAAGTAGAAATTTTTCAAATTCCAAAATTTTACTACTATTTTAAATATTGATGTAAAATTGTGAGGCTATTTTGAAATGTTCGACACACGGGGAAAAAGTTTCATGCAATTATCTTTATAAAAGAAGAAATTATTAAATGATTGTTTTAAGTATTTTGAGTGTTTTGTTAAAATTTGTTCCAAAAAGTTTTTGGCTTTTTATTTTTTAAATCACTGATTCTAAAAGTTTTAAATATCATTTTTATTTAAACGCAACGATTTTGATTCATTTTAGAAAAAAATCATAAATTATAAAAATATCATTGTTTTGTAAAAAAAAAAGTTTTTTTGAAAAAATTCTTAAAGAAAAAAGATAGTTTTGGAATTTTATTTTTTTAATCACTGATTCTAAATGATCAATGAACTTTTTAAAAGTCATTTTCATTTAAATTCATCTATATTTATTCATTTTAGAAGAAATCATAAAATACAAAACAAAATTAATTAATTATTTTATACTAATATTGATTAAAATATTCATTTAGCAATTAATTGTAACATGCCCATTTAGTGATTTTTGATATATTAATAGCACGCAATTAATAATGAAGAATTTTTTTATTTGAACATAGCTTTTATTTTTTTCTATGGAAGTTATGCTTATTTAACTGAATAATTCAAAAAATTTTTTTTTTCGAAATGGGCAAATTTTGCGTTTTTATTACGAAATTATGTGTCAAAAAAGAATTATACATTAGGCATTATTTTAAAGTAAACTATAAGTTTTATGAAAGAGAACAAAAATTTTGATACTGATAAATATTTTAAATGAGTCTCAGAAATGTATTGAATACATTTTGTCATCTTATTCTAACATCTATAATGATTTAATTTTGAAAATTATCTAAAGATAAAAGGACGAACATTGAAGCAAAAATAATTTTTTCACTCGCATTTCTTTTTACTCGCCAAATTAACTGATTTCCCCCTGTTTAAGGCATAACTTTTTAGTGTAACCCTTGAGTTAGATGTGGTCGTCGGTTAAACAGTTCAAAGGTCTTTGGCGCAAAACTATTTTTCGACTCCAAGGTTTGGCTAACTTAAAATCGCGTATTTTTTATTAATTTTTTTATTTTTAGGGCATAATTTTTAAGTTAATGCTTTCAAACTTCACAGATTAATTGCAAATATAAAATACTTTTAAATAAAAAAAATTTACAAAAAATACTGTTTAAATTATTTCTCGCAAAAATGGTTTTTTACGAAAATCACAATTTTTTTTTTAAAATCCGTAATTTTGAATCAATTTTTTCAATCTTCGTGCAGATTACGGATACTATTCTTTTACACACGGAAATAAAGTTTCGTGCGAGTATCTTCATAAATGACAAAGTTATTCAATGTTAAGTTAAAATTTTGAGTATTTTTTGAAAAATCTTTTAAAAAAAGTTTTGGGAATTTTATTTTTTAAATGACTGGATCTAAAAGGAAAGACTTGAAGTTATTTAGTGTAGAATATCGTTTTAATAACACGAAAACAAATTCATACGCAACAATTTAGAAATAATTTGCATAAAAACGCATCAGTTTAACCCTTTTTTAAAAAATTCATAAAAAATAGAAAATATTATTATTTTGCAGAAAAAATTATACTGTATTGTGGCGAAATAAATGATCTTTCCGATTCTTTAATTATTTTTTGTCTGATTTCAACAGTAAAAATTGAATGGGAATTTTAAGATGGTGGAAAACGTCGGATCACCTCTCGGCCGAAACGGAATGGATGTTCTGCCAAGTGAACAACCCGCAGGAGTAAAACAATTAGGCATTTTAAGGTTTTTAATTAATATCCTCTTTTAACTAATTCAATATCGGAATGAAAAATAGTTTACGTCCTATTCTCAGACCTACTGAATATACGCACAAAATTTCGTAAGAATCGGTCAAGTCGTTTCGGAGGAGTTTGGTTACAAACACTGTGACAGGAGAATTTATATATTAATATCATGTTAAATTTTCAATCATTAATGAAATACTTCCTATTTATCAATTCAAGGTAGGAATTGGCTTAAGAAAACTTTTTATATTCTTTGTTTTTTATATTTTTACTTTTATTTATTTTTTTAATGTTTTTTGAGTAATATGTAAGCAATATATGTTTATATTCACCAAATAAGTAAGTATTAGATAAAAAAATTGCCAATTTTATAAAATAGACCCATATTTTTTGGATTCAATGTTTTAACAGCAACTCTTATTCTGTCATTGAAGAGAATACTTGTTATTACTCTATTTCCATGACACACGCAGTAGCATGCTCTCAAATGCAGGGCCGGACTGTGACCTTTGGGGGCCCTGGGCTAGCGATATTTGGGAGCCCCCTAAATAAATAAACTTTTTGCCATTTTCCTAAAAAAAATTTTTATGCGGGAAAATTTAAGATATACGGAATTTAAAGTTTTTTCTAAATTTCAAACAATTTAAATGCGTTATAAACAATAACATAATTTACAAAAAAAAAATAATTCAACACTTTTGTGCTGCAAACCCTTTTATTTGTTCATCATATTTTAACTCCGGTGAGATCTGTATTAATAGAAAGTGATAAATAAATCAGGTGATAAATAATTAAACTTAGTACTTGTCATTTTTGTCCTATATTTGTTTTCCATATAGGATATTTTAGAAAACGCACGCTCCGCTTCACAACTAGTTATAGGGAGCGTTAGAAAAATCTTTAAAATGGTATACAAATTTGAAAAACGTTGACAAGTTTCTTTTTAAAAATTAAACTGAACATATCACTACAAGTATAGGATTTTAGCTTAGTTTGTTTTTGATATTTTGAATTGAAAACCTTCATTTACTTATGTTGGTTTACATCATCTGAATAGTAATCAATAATAGTGCGTACACTTCCCAGGTCGATATTCGCCTTACTTTGATCTTGCAAAACCATGACAAATTTTAATTCCTTACTATATTCTGCATGTACTTGACCTTCTGTTTAAATCATTAGCTTATCTAACGTAACAATAAGAGAGTGTCTCTTTTAAATTTTTCTGTTCCATGCACAACTTTTTCTGTGGATTTATGTGCAAATTTTGAAATAACCCGTCTCTAGTTCACATCGATAACATTTTGTTTCTACACTAGGACTTAATTTTTTGACTGTGTCTTGATACTTCTTTAGTTTTTTTTTTAAAAATCTTATTCATGTCGTACATTGCTTATAAACGTTTTTAATGATATAATTAACTTGTTCCTTTCACAGATGTCCAAACTAGGAGTCTGTAATTCTTTGTCAACTGAATTAAATCTTTCTAAAATTTCTTCCCAAAATATAATTAAAATGGTAGTTTCGAGTTTTGTTAATTTATTAAATAAATTTACTGCCTCTTTTCGGAAGTCGTTTTTCTCAGTTTCATTGTCACTAAATGTCTTATGAATATTCATGATATTATCATAATTATCTTTTAAGGCTTCAATAGCATCGTAATGACAAGACCATCTCGTCCGACTCAAAATTTTAAAGTAAGTTTCAGTTCAATTTCACGATGTAGAAGTTCCCTCCTATGAGTCGAAGCAGAAAAGAAAGCATATATTTGTTGCTCTAAACCAAAGAACCAAAAGCGGGCCTGATAACGTCATTACCTTCCTACTTAAATAATTTAGAATGTGTATTGATACTTACTTTACTTGAAACTTGAACAATCAGGTACCTAAATATCTTTTAATTTCAGGTATTATGCACCAACTCTCAGTATATTATTGTAACTTATAATTATAATTGCTCAAAAATAAATGGCCCGATGCTCGTCGGCACCGCGCTATGATAGAGCCTCTGTCTATTAATTATTAATTTTCGCGTATTTGGTGGTAGGGCGAAAGAACAGAAGTAAAAATCTCTCGAAAACAAAAACAAATTTGATATAGTATTTCGAATATTTTTAAAATTTTTTTATTTGTATTTTTACCGGTTTATTATTTTATTACTATTTTGATTGTAAGCATCTTTTTCTGTTTATCTTCAACGGGAACTGAGGGCCTATAGAACTCGGGGGCCCTGGGCAGCAGACTATTAAGCCCATAGGTAGATCCAGCCTTGCTCAAACGGGGACGCCACAGTTAGCTAGTTAAAATACCCAAATGGAAGGGAAAAAAATACTTTTCCATATGACAAAGTTTTTGAAAAACGATGCTTCTAAAAATGAAATTAACAAAAATTACGAAACGAATTTACTTACCATTCATATATCATCAATATTTATTCAATTTATGTATCTTTTTTAAACAACGGAACTTTTAAAATTTTACAGACGTTAATTTTGAATTAACACCAATCATTAATAATGAAACACTACAGAAACTTAGATCCCAGCATTAATTATTTCGTACCATTCAAAACATGCAGTGCGATTGTGTTTGAAAATAATATTTTATCGTTACATGGACAGAGATATTTCATAATTTTATTACAATTTGTCGGATATTACAGGAACAAGTAGTGAAAAATATTTATTTATATTTAGCTATATTTTTTTAAAATTAGCTAATAAATGGATCGACGAGTCAATTTTCGAATTGCCCCCCCCCCCTTGAGAATCAAAATACCCCTTTGTGAGGCGTAGGCCCCTCGCTGAGAAACACTATTCTACATCATAACTAGCTTCGGCTTGCGATTTCGTATTTATGTAACCTAAGATTTTATTAAGCCTTTTTTTCCCCCCTAAATTTTTATTTTCTTTCATCTTTTTCAACAAATAAAAATAATTATATGTATTTTATGCTAAATCATACTCCGACTAATGCGAATTCGACCTACGCGGTTATCATTCACAATCAGTCCCACCAATCGTGTAAGTTCGGGGTATTATGGCCAGTGGCGTAACCTACACCCCCGCACTGCGGTGGAGGGGGCAAGATTCTAGGGGTCCAGAAACCTGACTGACGTCAATAACATACCCCTTTATACGATCCGGCTTGGGGTCCAAAATCTAAATTTGCAGGGGCCTTTATTATTCTTCGTTATGACATTGATAACTACTCTATATATTGCAGTATATGATACTTCTGTTTTTGATCACAAAATATTGACGACCCTTTTTCATTTTCTCTCACCTTTTTTGAAAAGGCTTTACTTTTTTTTATAAAATTTGACAGAAAAAAGTAGTTGATGACAAGTTGCCTTTTCTATAGAAGTACGTTATAACGCACAGCTAAGCTTAGTTAGCTAAGTCCTCGTTAGATGGCGTCACCTATACCACCAATGCCCAAATAAGCATTTCTTAGTGGGAGATTTGGAACCGCGAAATGGTTTCCGACGCTCTTAAGGTCTATTTTTTAGTATTAATTACATTCATAGTCTCATATATATCTGTAAAATTGCAAAAAGAAAATTAAAACCAAATTTTTGTATTGTGATCATTTTTCAGGCAGTAAAGACAAAATAAAAAAAAATGTTTCTCAATTTTGTTTTATTTTTAAATGCAAGGATACAATTATTTTTATTTGTAAATTTTTCAGTTTAAATAAAAATTGCCTTCAAAATTTTTCTTTTTCCCTTTAAGATCCTTTTCCCTTTTTCCCTGTGTACTCTACTACGAGGATTCAAGGACATGGACACGGGACAGACATTCTCGAGTCTTTGGTTCAAAACCTAGTGCCACTAAAAACCTGCCGTGTACAGGCGTTGATGCATGTTAAGCCTGTCGAGGTTTTAAGTCCTCGCGGTGGCCTAGAGTAGAATTTAAGAGAGGAGGTGTCAGCTCAGGTGTCATCCTCGTCATTTCATTGTGCTGTACTGGACTCTCAGATATTTTCAAAATACTTTTTTCAGAATAAATTAATAACCATAAACAAGTATTAATTTTTTCCCCTAAGGAAATATTTATAATTACATTAATAAATACGCTTAGAATACATTCAACGTTGGTACAAAGTTTTCTTTTACATACAAATTAATTAAAAAACAGAAGAAAAATATCATTACGCTAAAAATTAAGCTGTTTCCTTAAAAAATATATGGCTTCATTTTCTTTTAATATACTTAGGTATAAAAATTTGTCTTACTGATAAAAATAAGAATATTTCAAACAAAAATTACGGATGCCAGCTTGAAATTATTAATAGTAATATATTTTTGAAAAACTGAGATGGAACTTTTTAGAGGGAAAAAAAAATTAATAAATTACCTATAAATTACTTCTTTCCACGACGAGAAAAATGTAAGAAATTATGGTCAAAATTGAATATTCAATTAAGGAATCTGTGCCAGAAGCAAATATTTTTTCGAAATAATAAAAGGAAATAAAAATAGTATGAGAGAATGAGAAAGAGACAAATTCAAAAAGAAATAATTTGACGGAAAGACTTATTTATTCCTCTTTTTTTTACCAAACGTGAAAGAAAATTATAACCCCCTCCCCCCAATATTTTCCAAAATGAAGTTGCAACATAATTTCTAATTGTTAAATAATTATATGTGTTTATTTTTTATCGGTTTAAATCATTTAATTAAACGTGTTAATAGCTACAGAATAGTTAAATCAAACTATTAGCTTGTTAATAAATTAATTCAGCGATACTGAACCTATGGCCCGGGGGCCACATGTGGCCCACGGGACCTTCCTGAGTGGCCCGGTCATGGTCTGTTGCATTAACAAATTCAATCATTTAAGAGCAATGCATTAAAAATTTAGTGAGAAATTATATCAATCAAGAAATTAAATATATAAATTTTGCTATTGATGTCGTGCTGGTACGATATGCAATTTAACTTTTTTGTCATTGTAACAGCTAGTGATATCAAATAATAGGGGTGTAGCGACCATTTTATGGGTGAAACTAATTTTTAATTAATCCTCATGTCTTCCAAGCGAAAAATATCTAAATAATATTCAGTCGATTCTCGGTAATTCGATAATACGTGCCTCTCACTAATTCGAAGTATATGCTTAGCCCCGAGAAAAACTCTTGATATTTCGAACAAAAACAATATGTTTGGTATACTCAATATTTCGAAGTAAATCTGTGGCTGACCAGCACACGATATTTCGAAGTGATCTAATAAAACTCTCGACAATTTAAACGCTCACTATCATGTTGAGTTCTGTAGCAAACACGTTGAAGCTTACATGTTTTTTGTTGTATTGCCTCTGCTGTCTCTCCTTTAAAGTAGCCCCTTTGATGACCATCGGAGTTGATTTACTCCGATAACTCTGACAGAAGCTAAAGTGTCATTAAACAAACTACGCAACTTTTTTTTCAAAATCATGTACCACTAAAGACCCGCCGTGTAGGGGCGATGCACGCTAAATCTGTCGAGAGCTCAAACGTCCTCCCGTTGGTGTGGTGTGGTAGTTAGGAGAGGGGGGCAGCTCAGGTGTCGTCCTCGTCACTTGACCATGGTTCGAAATTACGAGGTCTGTCGCCAAAAGCCCTCGTGTATCTAAAACAGTGCGACGTTAATATTCACTCATTCATTCACCCTTCAAAATCATGTTGGTGTGTACATTTTTCAAGCTTCATTTATTCCAGAAAAATCTATTGACAAAGTGTTGAATGCCATAAAACAAAAAATACAACAGATTTTTTTCGTCAAAATTTTTTTTTAATTATGTACAGAGAGAGAGAGAGAGAGAGAGAGAGAGTTTGTATTCTATTAATAGTTGTGTTTTTAATACATAAATGTATTAATTTAATACAGGACTTTTAACTTCTGTATAATGTGTACTTTTTTTTTATAAATACTTTAAAAACTTTTTATATATACGTACAATTGTTGTTTATTGTATTGTTCCGAATTTAAATATGTTAGAAAATTTTTTCTTTTCGCGTATTTTTTTCTTGATAATTCGAAGTTTATCATTGGTCTAATCAACTTCGTATTATCGAGAGTAGACTGCATGTTGTTTCAAAATGATTGGGATCTGGGCTATTGAAGTGGCGTGGTTATCCGGTAGGACAGAACCTGGTACCTTTAGGCCGTAAGCACGTAACATACCACTGGACCAAACTGAACACTTCAGTGCGGAGGTTGTTATTGGCTTAGATAGATGATACAAGTGCCCTATTTTTCAGAGATAAACAAACATAGCACTTGTTTGATTTGTCGTGAAAATGTTATTTATAAAAAATAGAATTTTGCTCGTCATTATACCATTAAGAATACATTTTTCACTGACTTTTCTTGAGGATCTCTTTCAAGACTAGATAAATGATCCTTCTTAAAAAAGTCTTTGCAATAGCAACAAAGTATTTTGTCAGCGGAAATGTCGCAAAATCCAGAAGTAACAAAAGCATTCTATAAAATTTGTTACATTATAGATATTGATAAACGTATGAAATTGTTAAGTGTAACATGTATGAATTGATACAGAAATTGTTTTGTGTATCTTAAATGCTCCTGATGCACTATTTGATAAATTCAGTTATTTGTTCATATATTTTTTTTAGTAAAATTAAAAAGTATTTGCTTAAATTTGAAATAAAATGCACAAGCAAGTTTGAACTAATATTAAACGAATAATACTGATTTCAGTTTGGAATTCAGTAAAAACTCGTTGCTACTAACCTGCCTTTGATAAATTAATATCTGTATTAAAAATAAGTGAGGCTTTGCCAAAAGGAAAAAAAAAATCAAAATATCAAAATACATGACAGCTTCGTCTTTATGACAGTAGAATGTCAAAGGGCTTGGGATTTTTGATGAAAGAAAATCGAAGTTATATATATACCTCATAACTCGATAAACAAATGCATAAAACTTATTATTTGTAAGATGAGATTGATAGAGATATTAATATAGTTTTAAAATATAATCCAAAATTATGAGTTTTAATATTTCCCACTTTTAAAATGTCCTTGATCTTATAGCATCGCCCCCTATCCATTAATCCTCAATCCTCATGTTGCGGCCCACATGAAATATTTTTCATATGTATGTGTCCCGGCTAAAAAAAGTCGATTATCCCTGGTCTAATTAATTTTTAATTTATTTTTAAATTACATTTCAGATAAGAAGCTAATATTATATAAAATTTACATTCATTAATATACTCTTTCATACATACTCTCACATACTCTTCCTTAAATAATTTTAAGGAATTTAATACAGATTCTTTGCAGCTGTTCTATTTATTTAATTATATAATCATACTAAATAAAGACTCTTTCTTTTCCTGCATTTTTAAGTATTGAAAATAGTGAATAACTGTTCAATCATCCAATGGCGCACACAGGAGTTTTTCAGGAAGGGAGGGGGGGGGGGTCAATTGAGGGCAGAACGTCCACCTTTCTCGTATCATACTCCAACACACTGCCGAACATATTCTTTTGATTTTATCGATTTTCGGGAACAAAAAGCAGTAAAAAATGAATTATTGAATAAATAATTAGCATTAATTAATAAAATAAACTATTAATAACAAATATTTAATGCAATATACATAGGGTTATAATCAGTGTCGGATTAAACGACATGAAGGGTCCTAGGTAGTTGAAATCTCAGGGCCCTGAAGCCTGTTTTTGGAGCACTATCAGAAAACAGAACACGATCTTGTGGATCCCTAAAAAGCGCGGGGCCCATAGGGAATTGCCAACTCCGCCCAGTGGCGTAACGTACACGCCGGCAAACCCGCGCTGCGGAGGGGGCCCAGAGACTCTAGGGGGCTTAAGGCTTGACTGACGCTAAATACGTATTTGGGCTTGGAGCCCACAACCTGAGTTTTCTGGGGGGAGGCCTACAACTCTCCGTTATGCCACTGACTCCACCTAATGAGTATAATCCGGCATTTGTTACAATCATTAACAAAAAAAGTTTGAGGATGATGGGGACCGGGCCCTCTGACCCCCCCCCCCTTTGTGTGCACCACTGAAATCATCTCTTGAGTTTAACATCAGATCCAATCTATATAATCAGCATTTTGTTCATGAATTTTTTTTTTTGGTTTCTTGTAAAAATAATATAATTGAAAATAACAACCATTTCAGTAATTTTTTCAATTCCTACTATATTAGCTCACTCTCTCTCTATATATATTTATCTTGTTCAAATTTTCAATCGTTAATAAAATACTTTCTATTCACCCATTCAAAGGAGTTGACTTAAAATTTTTTTTTATATTACTTGTTCAAATATTTTTTTTAAAATATTGATTAAATTTAAAGATTACCCACAAAATCTCTATTTTTTTTTACAAGAAAATTTCCCGAAATTTTTCCGAAATTCACTTAATTTATAAAGGAAATTTTGAATAAAGATAATGACTTCAATATTGAGTAATATGGAAGCACACACACACACACACAAAAAACAACACACCCCCCCCCCCCCCCCCCCCCCCCCCCCCCCCCCCCCCCCCCCCCCCCCCCCCCACCACAACACACACATAGTCTTGTTATTATTTATAATATACTTTTTGATTTTAATAGAATTGAATTAAGGAGGGTGAGAGAGACCAGAAATAAGAAACCCGGTTACTTAGACAAAGATAAAACATTGATACGTTAGACAAAGCTAATAGGTTGATAATTTCTTTCTATTTGATTATAACGCTTCAAGTTTGGATGTACAGAGTATGTGACGAAGCTATCAACTCCGATAATTTCGTCCTTCACAAATATTGACAGGTTTTCAGCTTAAACCATTATTAAAGGCAACACGTTCCTGTACAAATGTAATTATTTTTTCGTTTTCGTCATAATTGAGCTTTTACTTGATGCCAAAGATAAGAGATAAATTTGTCTAGCAAATGATTCTTGATGAATTATTAATTGACAAAAATTGCTTTTTAGGGCTCAAAGTATTCGTAACTTATATAACAAGAATATGACATTGCTATTGATAAACGTTACAAAAAGACAACATCTTTTTCTTTTTTATGACTTTAAGTTCGACATGTAGCATCAATTTAATGTCAGTATTTGATGAAGCCATCAATTCCGGTGATTTTTCCCCAAAAAGGGTGAGCAAGTTATCATTAAGTATGATAAGTTTAAGTATAAATATAGTCATTAAGTTCAAAATTTCCTTTTCTTAACTTGATGACACATATATCTAATGTGTTGAATCTAATTTTTTGTTATTAAGCTTTTAAATAAGAACTATAATAATACACATTTTTTTTAGTGATTCGCTCTTAGAACAGCTAGATATTTTGCAGGAGGTTGCCAATTTAGCAAAGTGGTCTGTGGTTTTATTTTTCTCACTGCTATAATGTATCTCAAATAATTGTATAATACAAATAGGTAAATGATACAGAAAAAAGCTTTCATTAATACTTTAATTGCATGATTTATCTTTAGTTTTAGTTTATTTAATATCATTTAAACGGGATTTTTTTAAGCCCTTAATCCATTCACTAGTTCTGTTAAGTAAAAATGTTTAACGCATAATTATTCTCTCAGTAGATGGCGAAACTCTGACTAAATGTGCTCCGATTTTTAATTTAGTTATAATAATTTGTAATTTTAATTAGTAGCATAAAAATGGGGTAAATTGAGTAATTTAAGTTCAGTAACTCTCATGTGGTGATATGAATTACGGTCTCAGAAACTCTATAAATTATACGACCTTCATCTTGCTGTATGTTTCATTCCAGTATACATTAGCAAAATTACTTTTCTACAGTTAAGTTTATTTTAGTTTTACTAGAGCATAATTATTTTAGAAATTTATTATTATTAATTTGTTATTGTTATTTCTTAGAAATATTAACACATAAATACCAGACTTATAATTACATGTTTCGATCTTAAATACAATTTCTTAAAACGAATTGTTCCAATTAACATATTTTCTGAAAAAACGACATGAAAAAAAAAGTGGCAATGGTTAAAATTTAAATTAAAAACTGCAAACTACATTCAAGAGATATTTTATGTTATAATTTACGGAGATATGAATGATTTAATAAACTATAAATTTTTTATTTAATTTTGTAACCGCTCTTGTGATAATAACGGTAATGGCCTGTCCCAACTAGCAGAAGCGCCTTCTAGAGACCAATATTCAATACAGGCCAAGTAAGGGATGAATGCGATCGCTATGAAAAACCGTCCAAGTTTTTATTATGATATTTTCTGTCCATGCGTATCTTAACCTAAAGTAAGAAGAAATCGCACTGAATGATTCTCAAAGCTACGGATAACGATAGCCGTTCTGTGACGGATCTATACGCGTCATTTTTCTATTAATCCTCTTGGGGGAAACTTTGGGGCTAGCATTTACATTAATTCACAGCCTCTCCAGAAGAAACCATGATATTTAAATTAGTTTGACTATATCAAGTCTATATATAGGTTTTGTAGATGTAAGATAGAAGTAGCCGGTGAGCTGCTGCGGTGCTACGTAAGTGCGAATATTAGAATATTTCATTCTCAAATATAGCGCGAGTTAAGGAAGTAATTGTTAAGAGAATAAATTACTAGATTGAGGATCTAAGATAGATGAAATTAGATTTAGTGATCGGTTCATTAGCGCTTGTTCTCCTTGTCTAGTTCACGTAATCAGGTTTACTTAGAGTTAGTCATTGAGATTAGATAGCTCACTTTATGTATCACTCCTAGGGTTTTCTTTTGTAATTTCACTTATGATAGTTTAAGTGTGTTTGAAGAGAAATAAATTAATTGTTATCATGGAAGTTGCTGGTGATGCTTTGTTTCCCCCCACACCTTTAGGTAGGCAAGACGTTGAGAGAGGGGTGCCGAATAAGCCGACACCCCCACAGTTCTACTAGCCCCTTGCCACGATGAATTTCGGGGGCTTTGATATGATGTTACTGTTGATCAGAGCGGCATAAGTAACCACAACAAATTATAGAATTGAAAATAAGGTTCATAATTTTAGTAATAAAAATACTAATTTTAATAATCAATATACACATTACTACAGCCTTTATGTTGTCAAAGTTAGAATTAAATTAACTTGTTTCATAATCTGTAAAAAAGAGCTGTAAGTAAAAATTGAATATTGTTTAGATTTTTAGCAATTTTTTTTTTACAAAAAAAAAAAAAAAATGCTTTTACTTTGTTTGCGTGTTTCTTTTTAAAAACCTTTTTATTTATTCAATGTTATTTCTTAAAAATTCTTAAAATGTACATTTTTTGAAATTAGCTTTAGTTTCTGCTTTTATTCTTTTAAAAAAATTCAACACCAATTTAAGTACACTCGGACCACCAAATAACGAAGTCGCTGTATTCCGAAAAAAGTTCGTTGTATGGAAAATTCGTTACAGGGAGGTTCTTTCAATTTTCTTGATAAACTATATAAAACAAATTTTAAATTCATAAAATCTATTTTTTAAAAAAAGTAATTATTTACACATTTTTGTGAATTGATATATATTTATTTTATGTATCTTACCTATCAAAAAAAAAAAAAAAAAAAAAAAGAAAAGAAAAATTCCTAGAACAGTTTCTTAACGCCTTTATCCATTTCCTGAAGGATTAATTTTTTTTTGATGCGCAAGCACTTACGTTTTGACATTTTCGAGCTACAAGAAACGAAGTTACCAGTACGACTGATCAACACTATAAATGAACGGAGACTATTTCAAGGACTCGGGGACACTAGACAACTCCGCTGAAGGAAAAAGGGGATATCGAAGTGAACTGGACAATGGGAGTTCCAGTGAACTGGACAATGAGGGTTAAAGGTTGCACTTCTTGGATGAAACGCCCAGAATTCTACTGCTCTCGGCGAGCTAGGAATCTAATAAAACCAGTTCAAGATTTATGACCGCCATAAAGTGTATTAAATGAGAGAATAATTTTATAGATATAGAAATAATTTAAAAATAGGGAGAAAAAAATTGAATCATATGAGAAAATTCCCTTATGTAGAAAATCCCTTCTATGCAATTATTCGAAGACAGTGTTCCAATTAATGCTCAATTTTAATTCCTCGAAAGCCCCTTTAGAAAACGATTCCTGCAAAATCCGATGTTATCGGATCTCTGCTCAACAAAAGAAAAATGCTTGACAATTTTCAAGTCTAATATTTAAAAAAAGGAAATTTTAATTTATCTATAACGCCCCCATAAACCCATGGAAGCAGATTTTTGCAAAACACACGTTCTTAACGGATTTCCGATAATCAAACGAAACATGTTCGCCAAATTTCTAATTTATGGATCTAATGGTTCAAAAACGAGAATTTTTTTTAGCTAAACGTCTACGTAACCCCCACTACCTCCATTTACCTTGAGAGTCACAACATCCATTTTTAGCAGATCTCCATTTAAAAAAACATGCTTGCCAAATTTCAAGTCCGGAAATCTAATACTTAAAGAATGGGACATTGTATCCATAACTCCATTTTAATCCTCTGCAACTCCATTTAAGAGTTCATTTCCACAAAAACCTTTCTTAACGGATGTCTACTCAAGAAAAGAAACATGTTTCCTAAATTTCAAGTCTATAAGGGTCTAATAGTTTCAGAAATCTCGTGATGAGTGAGTGAGTTGCTCTTCTAAAAAAAGTTTTTGGATGAATTGTCGTATGATTATACGGCATGTAAAAGATTCCTAGAGTGTCTATTTGGCTTGGTGCTCTCGTCAAAATTAAATCCTAGTACAGATTTGCATCGTTAGAGCTCAGGTGAGTCCCTCTAAAGAGGAAACAGGGCGTTAATATACCTGCGGCGATTGATATCCGCCTATATGGTGCCGAACTAAAAAGAGATACCAACTTCCTGGAATTTACTACGTCTGCAATGGTAAAACATCAATCAGCATCCCATAAGAAATAATATATATATATATTACACATTTTAATTTCTTTTTTACAATCAATTAAATCATGAGTAAATAATTTAATAACTTAGTTTAACTTTTCTTTAAGTAATCCTTTTTGTGAAACAAAAGGCTAATTGTATTCTTTTTTTCAATTCCTACTATTAACTCACACTCTCCCTCTATATTTGTATATATATATATATATCTTGTTACAAATTTTCAGTCGTTAATAAAATTCTTTCTACTCATCCAATCAACTTCAAATAATTTTTTTAAAACTTGTAGTGGTTGACACTTGATGTTAATATAGTTTTTTCAAGTATTAACACCTTAATTAACGGTTAATTAATTAAATTAAATTAATTACCGGCTTTTGACGTCAATTTAGATTTATCTCCATTGTTGTATCAATGCAACTGTTAAAACAATCATAAAAGTTGGCGTCTAAAACCGGTTTTTCAGTCAAACTAGCCAAACGGGGTGTGCATTGTTACTACAATGCAGACAAATCATGTTCTTTTTTCTTATTCCTACTATTAGTTCACTCTCTCTTTATATATACATATATCTTGTTCAAATTTTCAATCGTTAATGAAATGCTTTCTATTTATCCATTCAAAATAGGAATTGACTTAAAATTTTTTTATGTTACTTGTTTAGTTTTGCAATGCAAACGTATAATTTTGAAATCCTTTATTTTACGCATAATATATTTTTCTTAAGTAAAACCCTGTTAAGAATGAACTAAAAATATATCACCCTATCTTTTTCACAACGACCAATGCAAACAAATTTCCTTTAAGTACACACAGACTTATCAAGCAACGTCTTTATACAAAAATTAAGATCCGCCAATATTAATATTGTTTACATTCACTTTGTTTAACAAAGGCGTGGTGTTATTAATAATGCATCGAAAAAAACTTCCCTCGATAATATTCAGTATTCCCTTTGATCATTTGAAAGTTTTCCAACATAAAGAAAAGACCAGATGATATTTTTCACCTCGAATGAGGAAATAAAATATGTCACCAACTCATTTGAGGAGAGCTGTTCGAGGTGATAAAAATAGTGACTTATTCCATCAGCGAAAAATATAGAGTAAACAGCTGGCGCAAAATGGTTTTTTGTTTAATGAAGGTGGTATTAAAAGTCCACATGAAAAAGTATATAAAAAAAAAGAGAAAGAGCCAAAAGGGAACATTGGCGAACGATAATGGTTTTTCTTTCGCCAATGGCAGACGAATGATGTAATGCCAAGAACTTGATGAATAATTAAACAATGTTGTTGAAGACAAATGTAGAGTTTTGACAGGTGTTTTATAAAGACTATTTTAAAATATTCTATGTGACAAATTCGCGTTTAACTTTTACAACATTGATTAAAAACAAACATATATGTTATGTATAATCGAGAGAGAGAGAGAACTAGATTTGCCAAAAATTAATAATATTTTCCGCAAGCTCAAAACGTTTTTGCTTTTTTAAAATTTTTCATTTGCTAGTTGTATTTTGTCTTAAATATTAACGAGAACAATTCGAAAGAATTTGAAATCGTATTTAATCAAAAGACAAACAAAGACTATTGCATTAAAGTATTTTAAGATCAGTATTAACTTACGCATATGAAACTTGGTCCCTGTCTCAAATAGATGAGAACATAATAATAAGTATCTACGAAAGGAAGATTTGAAGATTTATTTTTTGGAGCAATCCAAGAAAATGGCACCTGGCGAAGAAGATCAAATTTAGAACTGTATCACTTATATAAAGAATGTAACATTGTTAGCTTCATCTAAGTATAACGAATTAAATGGACAGGCCACGTTGTCAGAATGGACGAAAACTGCACCGCTAAAAAGTCCGCAATGTTCAATCAATCCGCACACGGAAAAAAGGCAGGCCAAATCTAAGATGTGTTAATGGCCTAGAAAAAGATCTCTTAGTTTTGACAACTAAAAATTGGAGAGAACACTAGCAGAAGGAAGGTTAGCCTGGAAAAGGCTTCTTAAGAAGGCCAAGGCCCACCCTGGGCTTTTGATCCTCTGAGGAAGGAAAGAAATTAGTATGAACAGTTCTGAAGACCCACCCTGTAGGGGTGCGAAGCATGTTAAATATGTCGAGGCTCAAACGTCCTTCAGTTATTGTGGTGTGGAAGTTAGGATAGGGAGTGACAGCTCCGGTGTCGTCCTCGTCATTTGACCATGGTTAAAAAAACGAGGTTTGACACCAAAAGCCCTCAAGTAGCTGAATAGCGCGACGTTAATATTCATTCACTCACTCACTAATGTATGAGCACCGGTTTCTACACTAATTATAGTTATGATATTATCATTTTTTTTCATGATATAATACTTACGTATTATATCGTCGACCGATTTGGTCAAACGAAAAGACGTCGCCAAGCCAAATGCCATTGTAAAAATGACTGTGTTCTTAAGTTTTCGAGAATTGTTCCCATTTTATTGGCTGTATATCGCTCAATTTGGCGACGTCTTTTGATTTGATGAATTTTGTTTTGTGTGCGTAATAATACGCAAGTACTTGTATTTATAACAGTTTCATAGCAGAATAAATGACGATGGAATGTGGAAAAGATATATGTGAGCATTTTCTCAAAATTTCAAATCTGTAGTAAAAAATTTCTACATTTTGTTCTTAAATTTTATTTTTTTAAAGTAAAAAAAAAAGGGGGTTTTCTTTATTTGAATATTTTCCCTATCCAGTGTGGAGAATAAATCTGCATTACTGTTACTCAAAATGAATATTGTACAAAAGTTTAAAAAAAACATCCCTGAAACAGTTTCTTAGTTACGAATATGTACAGACTAAGAAAAAATAAATATTAAGAATTAATGAATAAATTTCTCCTGTTGCCCTGCGATATGAATTCTAAATGGTTTATCATGATTTTTTTTATCCGTAATCACAGAATTATCACACAAGTAAATTAACATGTAAAAATTACTTTTGTGGATTTCAGATTAAATTAATGATATAGCCGGATCACAATTAAAACATAGCACGTAATTTTATGAGAACCAATCCAATGAAATGTCTAACGTTTTGACGTCAGATGTGAATTTAATGAGATTCTGATTCATTAATTCCTTTTTTTTATTGTTTTTTAATTTTATTTCAAAATTCTTGCATCATATTAACTTTTGATTGAAATCGATTTTTTTTTGCCTCATGTTTGTTTTTCCTGTTTGACAAGAATTTCAGAAATTTCTTAAAAAGTTCTTTTAATAATAGATAATTTCAGAACTAATCTCTGTTCACTGCAAATTTGATGACAATATCAGAGTGAAAGAAATAAACAAACAATCAATTTCTTGAGACTTCCATTACTGGTAAAATTAAATCAAGCTTTGAACAGGTATATTATAATAAATAATAGAGATTTTTTAATAAAAAAATCATCAAATATGTATTCTGTGAAGACAATTTCAACGCAGTCAATAACTATTTTTTATTCATTTTAACCATCAGTACGACTGGCATATATATATAGAAGAAAAGCGACTCGTAGATCACGAGATCTTCGAAACTATTAGACCTACAGGCCTGAAATTTGACCGGCATGTTCCTTTCGTTGAATAGAGATCTACTAAAACAGGGGGATTTCCGAAAATCGACACTAAAAGGGAGGTTGGGGCAGCGTTATGCACACATTTCCTGTTTTTAAACTATTACATCCTCAGTTTTGAAATTTGACAAACGTCTATGTGTCAATGAGTGGAGATTCGTTAAGATTTGTGGAAATCCACATGAAAGGACAGGGTTGCGGAAGGGGAGGGGGTTACAGGGATGGCTAACACACTAACAGTCTTATGGAGGATTATAGAAAAAAAAGAAATTCCGATTTTAAGCAATTAGATCAACATAGAGGACCGTGGGTAGCCTAGTGATTAGAGCATCGGACTCCAAACTGGAAAGCTGGGTTCGATGCCCGATGCCCCCAAATGCCCTCCGAGTACACACGGAGTACGTGCTCGTTAAATCAGTGGGTCCGAATGGTGTCGCCATCTATCATGTTGTACCGAGCAAAATCGTACTGTCACCTTCATGGGGCTCAAAGCTTGGGCTAACGACAGGCATAAAATTCTAGCCCTTAGCCGCGATGAATT